>PVKS010000891.1:0-116259 GCA_004027875.1 Aplodontia rufa
AATAAAAAAAATAAAAGAAACAAAAAAAATGGGTCCAAAAACAGCCCTTGGGCCAACGGATATTACTAAAAAGTATGGTCAAACTTTCAGACTGAGTAATTTCTATTCTATCTAAATTGCTGTAGGACCCACAAGTAGTAGGAATGCTACCTAATCCATTGTTGTAGCACCTAACAACAACTCTGACATAAACAGCAGAGTTTATGAAAAAAATAAACCTCAGACTATTGAATATGCAGTATTAACCACAAAAGTATTCTGTTGGAAAGGAGGAAATCAATCACAATGCATTATCAGAAATATAAATGTGTGACATTGATGGATGCAAAGGAATTTGTGTAAGCCATCAAAATCTTACGATACAAAGTCAAAATTAAGATGGCAAGTGCACCAAATGTTTATGTTCTTGCAACCAGAAAAATGAGGTGAGCAAAAAGCAAGAAATGTTTCACTAAATGAGGATAAAAGAGGTTGAAATATTTGGATCACTTCTGGGGTCCTGCAGTAGACATCTTCCTCAAGAGGGTAAAAATATCGTTAGAAAAACAGCAAATGCAAATGAAGTCCAATGTAACTTAGAGACAGAGCCACAAAGATTCAAGCTGTCACAAATTATTCCCTGTGTTTCATGAATCTCTTTCTAAGGCTACCACCCAGGATGGTACCCATTCAGAAAGGTTTCTAGTAGAACAGAGTCCACAGTCATTTATGAGGTTAATGAATATCTAAGCAATCACCTTAAGTTGCCTTTGCTAAAGCAGCTGAATAACATGTGTTACATAAAAAAATTTTTTTGTTAAAATGTTATAGCAGTGATAAAATTGTGCATAGACCTTAGAGACTGTGGCAGGGAGTGGAACATGAATGAAAGACTGAGAGAGAAAATTATGTTTACCCATCTACTTCAGCGTCACCTCAAGGTGGTGCTGTCTGTAAGTTTTAAGTTCTATTATGTTCTGGTTATTGTTTGGTTGGTTGTTTCCAAAAAATGCAATTTGCAATATTTCCTAATGCCAATAAAATTCTATAGAGTTTCTTCATTTATTTTTTGAGAGAGAGAGAGAGAGAGAGAATCAAATTTATTTAGTTTTTCATCTGGTTTTCATTGCTCTGACACTTAGTTGTGTATGTGGTGCTGGGGTTCAAACCTGGGTCCTTGTGCATGCCAGGCAAGCACCATAACTTCTAAGTCACTGCTCCAGCCCCTTCTTCACTTATTTTTGTTCAGCATCATACTTGGAAACAAAATGTTTCTTACTGTGATCTATTCTTATAAATTTAATATAGCTATTGATTAAACACAGAGGAAAACAAAGTCCCCTGGTACTATCCTACACATGCTAAGAGAGTGGTGCACCCCATTCACAACACCGGTCACTTGTGTGAACTCAAAAAATGTGGGGATTCCCCCCACCAGCAAGTGATTATTTTGCAGCAGACACCAACTGGGCACCCTGGGATTCAATTTTGACACTATCAACCTGGAGATAACATCAGATCTCAGAGGTTGAGTGCTCGGTCCCCAAGACTGCCCCCTCTTCAGATCCCATGTTTTAGTCAGCTGTTTTGTTTTGTTTTGTTTTGTTTTGTTTTTAAGAGACAGGGACAGTGTGTGTGTGTTTAAGAGAGAGAGAGAGAGAGAGAGAGAGAGAGAGAATCAATTTTTGTTTAGTTTTTCATGTGGCCTTCGTTGCTCTGACACTTCATTGTGCACATGGTGCTGAGGTTTGAACCCGTGTACTTGCACATGCCAGGCAAGTGCCGTAACCATCAAGCCACCACTTTGGTCCCTTAGTCAGCATTTTAATTGCTATGACTAAAAGACCTAACAAGAATGTTTTTCGGAGGGAAAATTTATTTAGCAGCTTATGGTTTCAGAGGTCTTAGTCCATAGAAGGACAGCTCCATTCCTTGGGGCTTGAGATGAGGCAGAACATCATGGCGGAAGTGTGGCGGAGAGAAGCAGCTCACAGGATGATCAGCGAGCAGAAAGAGAAATTTGATGCCAAATACAAAATATTTACCCCAAAGGCTCACCCCCAAAGACCCAGCTTCTTCAACCACACCCTACCTGCCTTCAGCTGCCAGTTAATCCCTAATAGGGGATTAACTCATGACTGGTTTAAGGCCCTTATAATCCAATCATTTCACCTCAGCCTTACTGTGTTGTCAGATATGAGCTTTGGGGGAACACCTCATATTCAAACAGTAACATCCCAAACTTCTGATCAACCCACTACAAACTAGGGATCCATGAACCCCTACTCAGGTTCAACTGATTTGCTAGAGTAGCTCCCAGAACTCGGAGAAACATCATACTTAACATGTACTGGTTTACTATAAAGAATGTTTTAAAAGATACAGAGAAACATTCAAATGAAGAGATATATAAGGTGAGGCCTAGAAAGGTCCCAAGCACATAAGCTTCCTTCCCCTTGGAAATGGGATGCACCACCCTCCAGCATGTGAGTTCTTGTTCATTCCCTGCAATGTGTTCAGGTGTCCAGAAGCTTCCTTGAACACTATCCTTTGGAGGTTTTATAGAGACATTATTGCATAGGTATGATTTGAGCATGGACAACTAAGTAGAAATGTGATTGGACAAAAAAAAATGATCTAATGCTTATAGAATGAAGGGGAGGAACCCAGCAAGGCCTGTCTGTTCAGATTCCTTTTGGCCTTTGTGGATCATTCCTTTCTCCTGGGCATGGGACAGGTGCTTATCTGAAATGAGGATCTTATGATCTACAATCAGATAAGGTAGATCACAGAATTTCTTAAGTAAGTGACCAACTCTAAAATAGGAAGGTGGGGGAATATTACAGTTCCTGTGAATCATGTTGGGGAATAGAAATTCTGTTTTTTATGGACTGCCTTGCCGGTAAAAGGAAGCAGGTGTAAAGAGGTAAGGGGAAATATAGAGGCAGAGATTTTGTTAGCTGAGGTTTCTTCAGATGACAAACGTGGTCCAAAAATATAACAAAAGATATGTTTATTGCTCTAGTCATATAGGAAATAATACGGGAGGGTTATGTGAGTTTTAAACCAGGAACCATGCACAAAAACTCATATATATCATAATATTACAGTTGTAGTTATTGACATAAGTTGTTACATGGTCAAGTCCTCCTATGAGAATCTTACAGAGTCTGAAACAAAGACTTGGCCAAGCTGTGTAAAATCTCTCAAAGTATTTAATATACTTTAACTAGTCACAGAACCTTGGTAAAATAAGTTCGGGTGTCACAAGAATCTTGTACTTGTGGATGTCTAAGAATAAATGTGTACCTTTTTTCAATCAGCTAGCAGAAAGCACAAAAGCATTAGTGCTATTTTCTTAGCATCTTGTTGATTAATAGTTCTCCCCTTGCAGAGAAGAAATTTTCATCACATAAAAATTTTGTACCTGTTTTAATTCATCTCATGCTCCTTGATTTGTGATATTCCCCACCACTTCTCTTTCTCTTTCTTTTCTCTTTCTGTCCACCCACCCCAATCTGAGGAGAGTACAATAACATTCAGAAGTCCTACAGCCTGGGTAATAATTAGGTCTTGGAACAATTGGTCACCCTAATTTTTGGACACACCATTACAAGTTATGATAACTAAACTGTCCTTTTATAAGTAACATATTTGCCCTGAGGAACCACCTATTTCAGCTTGAAGAACCATTTTCCCAGAACAAACTGCACAGACTAGTTTGCAGCAATTTCCTAAAACAACAATGAATTCATTTATTAGTTTATGGCCTTATCCCTGGACACAAATTACTAAAACAAGTAGAAAAGTAACATTTATACAGATGGCTTGAGTTTCCAGTCCTTACACATAAGCTATGTGAATATAGATGGTCTCAGTCTTCAAAAGATGTACCTAGACCAGAGTATATAAGTCTTGACATAAATTATTTTTGGTACAGCAAGAGAGCTTTCTGGGATTTTTTTAATAAGACACTAGTCCTCTTCATGAGGGTTTCACCCCCATGACCTAATCACCTTCCAAAGCCCCCACCCCTTCCTAATACCATCACTTTGGAGTTTAGGATTTCAATCATTAGTCCATAACAGATATATGTGGTTATCCCAGAGGGTGTGCCCAAAGCACTTAGGGAATTCCTTTAGAACTTCCTTCAGTACTACTACATTGTTTTAATAGTCTCAAAAATGGCAAGTTTCATCCTTTAATAACAGCTTTAATTTGGAAGAAACACCAATATTATTCACAGTCAAATCAGATAATTAAGCTATGATTAACAGCGATTCCATAAGCTGAGTCAGGAGGACCCCAAGTTGAAAAACAACCTCAGCAACTTAGCCAGGCCCTGTCTCAAAATAAAAAATAAAAAGAGCTGAGGATGTGGCCCAGTGCTTAAGGACCCTGGGTTCATTCCCCAGCACAAAAAAACAAAAAAAAACAAAAAAAAACTGTGATTAAACTCAATAAAGCTAGATGAAGTCAGGCATTTCTACTCAATGGCAAGAATACAGAATGGAGACTAGACCTAGGGATTCTAGTCCCAGCTGAGTCATGAACAAAGTAAGCCATTTGGCCAGTGCCTCACCTCTCAAGACTTAAATTTCCCTCCTTAGGATTCTCTTTATTAATTATCTAGTTGTCACTTGGAAGTCAGACAATGGGACCCTCAAGAGCACAATATTCAGGAAAGGTAAGTTTTTGCTAATGGAGTAGATGGAAACCTGCTCAGAAATGTTAAGAGGACTACACATCATGATAGAAAGCTGAACCAGTCAGTACACAGCAACTCCACAGTTCTGTCTTTCAAGTTTTCCATCTGCCAATTGTATTAGCTATTTGAACTGGAATACCCGGACGCAACTGAAGAGAAATTGTAGCCCAACTCTGAAGGTTTGACTTGAAAGTTTACTGACACCATTCCACTTTACAGTTTCTGTTTGACAAAATGCTGCATGCATGTGGTGCATTCAACTCTTTTCACAGTAAATGCTTTTTTTGTAGGAAGGTGTACATAACCAACTTCGCAATTTGAACCATTTCCAAACATACAACATAGTGCCATTCATTATATTCAGAATATTGTGTAACCATCATCACTTATTTAAAAATATGCTTATATTTGCTCATCTATCAATGCAGCAGTCCCTGTCCTAGGCGCTACTAGGGGTTTTGTGTTGAACAAAAAACGATACGGCCTGTGCCTTCGTGGACCATGGCAGGTGCTACTGTTTTCCGAAACCTTAATGTACAAATGGCCGGGTTGGAAGGTGAAGTGAGTGAATCATTAAGTCAGAGGCTCCCACCGGCCCCACTCACCCAAGCAGCGCCTTGAGGAGACCACCTTCAATCAGCTATTCCAGAGTCCAAGGCAGGAACTCCGTACCCCTAAGAAAAGTGCGGGACCAGGAGGTGGGCGGGACCTACTAGCGTGGGCGGGGACGGGGCGGGTCCTGTTCCGTGACGCTATGGAGGCGGGGCCTGGTCCGAGTCGCGTCGAGGGCAATGCCTGTGCCGTGGACCGCCCCGGAGGCGGGGCCTGGGCGGGGCGGAGGAACCGCGACGGGGGAGGGCTCTGGTGACTTCCCCCAGGCAGGCCGCGGCCTGCTCCCCACGCCACCGCCCGGGTATCCTGTAAGAGCTTTGGCTTCTGTTCCCCCGTGGCTCGGTGGCCGCGGCCGCCTCACCGGAAGCCGCAGTGGGATGAGGCTGACGCGGAAGCGGTTCTGCTCGTTGCTCATCGCCTTGTACTGCCTCTTCTCGCTCTACGCCGTCTACCTCGTCTTCTTCCGGCGCCGCGCTCGGGCGCCGGCCGCGTCCTCTCGGGGCCTGAGAAAGGGGGCGGCTCCGGCGCGGGAGAGGCGCGGCCGAGGTAGGACTGAGGCGGCGCCCCTGTCCCCTCCGCACCTGGTTGCGGAGCTGCGGGGCTGCGGGACTCCCTGCTTGCAGGTCCGGGATTCCTCTCGGGGCCCAGGGTGCGCTTTTCTTCCGTCAGCTTCGTTAGCTAGGCCTCCTTATCGTTGTCCCTGTATCACAGTCCGGCCCTCCTCCCCACCGAGGCTGACAGGTGCCGACTCTTAAAACACGGATTAATAGCCAAGACCGTCCTCCACCGCCAGGGATTTGCAGAGATGCTGCAAGAGGGCTGCAAATCCCCACTGCACATCTGTGCCCGTTTTGAAACAGAGTCTCCACTAGTCATAAGTGGCTTCGAAAGGCCACTGCGCTTTACCTACAAGTGCTGGCCACCTGTCCTGTACTGCAATTTGTGTTAGGAGTCAAGGCAGCGTTCTCTCTCCCTTTATTCAAAATTTTACAACAGTGTATAAAACAGATGAACACTACATCCTGTTACGTATATACAACCTATAAAGAACTGAAAAAGTTAACATGTTGATCTATTCCGTTTTCTAAGGTTTTGTTTTGGAAGAGATACTTGTCTCAAGTTAATATTTTGTTTCTAAAGTCAGAATAATGGTTCAATTAATGATTCATTAAGTTGCTGACTTTTTTTTTCTTTTGCTTAACCAGTTCAAATTCAGTTGCTTCATCTCTGAAAAACTGAATTCAGGTTGAAATTAAAACTCTGTGATATCTAATTTAAAAGACTCTAATTTATCTACAGCTTCAGTTATACCTTACAGTTAAACACTGTTACTCTTTTTTAAAATAGAACATTCTACTTTGGGAAGTGAAGAATGGAATCCTTGGGAAGGAGATGAAAAAAATGAACAACAACAGAGAGTTAAAAGTAGCCTTCAAATGTTAAATAAACCCACTAAGGGAAAAACAGACCACAGTGTACAAATCTGGGGCAAAGCTGCCATTGGTAAGTTAATATATAGAGCAAAGACATATAAAAAGCATTATAAAGCCAGTTGTAGTGGCATGCATTTGTAATCCCTGCAACTCAGGAGGCTGAGGCAGTAAGATCACAAGTTCAAGGCCAGCCTTAGCAACTTACTGAGATCCTGTCTCAAAATTTTTAAAAGGACTGGGAATATAGGATATATCTCAGTAGTAAAGTGCCATGAGTTCAATCCCCAGTACCCCCAAAAAAAAAGAGCATTATAAAATGTACTTTACTGATTTTAAATTCACCTTAACATAGTTTATTTCATCATTGTTCATTAAGGTATCAGCATTTTTTTCATTTTGTCACTACTTCTTTCTCCTTGCCATTAGACAACATGTGTGTAAACACACAAGTGCAAATACACATACACTATACACTCGTCATCGTTGGTGCTAACAGGCACACCTTCATTTGTAGATGCATAGAACAGATTGAAGTGTGTACATCAACTGAATTCTCATGTAGGTTTATTTTTTATTGGACACAATATATAAGCATATATATGTAAATGCATCAATACACACACACACAAGATAGATAGAACAGATGTGGCCCCTGCCTTGATGGCCAAACAAGTTTGGAAAACACTGAACAGAACAAAGTTAAATCAGGTTCTACATGTCAAACCTTTCTCAGAGCTTCTTACATCCTCACTGTAAATGACCAACAATGGGATATAGTATATAATTGATTAAACTTGATTGCTCATAGAACTATTTTTGTTCTGAGTGTAGTGAGAAGCTACTGCTTCAGGATACATATTAAATTAGCCAAAACATATTAAGTTAGTCAAGGGCTGAATATTTTCCCTCATTTCTGGTGGCTGGAGCTGAACCCAGGCTTGGGAGAAAGGTAGATAAACTCATGGATTAGAACCATAGAACAAAAATGCAATTTGTTAATATTTATGAGACACATTTGCAAGATACTGCATAAGATATTTGAACAAACTATACTGCATGCCTTTACAAAAATGTAAATGCTTAATCCTATTGTCAATTTATATCAAAGAATAACAAGGGATAATAGGAAGGGAGGAGAAGGGGAAAGGTTGGAACCAAGATAAAGCAAGGTACATTCCAAGCGTTTATAAGTATGTCACTATTTATATTATAGTCATGTATATAAAAAATGTTCTTCATAGGTATAAGAATTATGACACTGTACTTGGGGTGATTTTCTTTTCTTTCTTTTTTTTTTCTTTTTTTTTTTTTTTTTGGATAAATATAGGACCTAAAAGAGAGGCAAGGGATCAAGGAATGGGAGAATGGAGGTGAGGGAACGTTGTGGGGTGGGGATATTGACCAAATTATATTGCTGTATTGTGTGCATCTAGGAATATGTGATAAGGAGATCCCATCATTAGGTACAACTATAATGCACTAATAAAAAAAGAAATCACACTGTAAAGAAAAAAAGGATACATATTAAGCCTTCAGTGATGGCTACAGGAGTTAGAAAGAATGTAATAAAATATAAGGGGCTTTGACCTTTGAACATGAATTGGAGTTATTATGATAAAGGATATGAATAGAAAGTACCAAATGAGAGGAAAGTAAACAGATCATAGTGCCTGGCTCATTGTGCTTCCTAAGTTATTTTTGCTTACATACAAATATACATCCTCAAAGGTCACTACTAGCCTCTAAATTTTAGATACACAGATATAAGCCTAAAATCAATCAAGATCTAGCAGTTAAAAATTTTTCTAATACTGATTTCTTCCTTTAAATCTCCACATCACCATTAGTTTTTAAATAATTTGCGTTTCTTAACAGATTTTCACTGTGTGAAGCTGTGTTACTTTTGGAGGTGCTGGAGGAAAATCTGTTTCCTTTCCTTTTAGGCACTACCCACATTTCTTGACTTTTAGCTCCATGTGACTCTGACTTCTGCTTCTGTCTTCACATATCCCTTCCTGCACTCTGACCTTCTTGCCTCCCTCTTACGAGGATCCTGGTGATTAGACAAAAGACAGAAACATTAAGAAAATCCACAATTATCTTTCTATTTCAGAGTCCTTAATCACATCTAGAAAGTGTCTTTTGCCATGCAAGATAATATATTCACAAATTCTAGAAATTAAGATGTGGACTTTTTTGGTACCAGGAATTGAACCCAGGGGCTTTTAACTACTGAGCCACGTCCCCAGCCTTTTTCATATTTTATTTTAAGACAGGGTCTCACTAATTTACTTAGGACCTTGCTAAGTTGCTGAGGCTGGCTTTGAAATCACATTCCTGCTGTCTTGTCTTCCTGAATCACTGGGATTCAGGCATGCACCACCACACCTGGCTAGGACATGGGACTTCTTTGGGGGAAGTCATTATTCAGCCTACCACATTTGGAAAGTTTATCTCATTGGCCAAGTTTTTAACCCTGATTATTTGGATATCCAATAGTGAGACAGAATATAATGAGAATGGAACAAAATACATTTTTCAGTGTAACTAAAACAAGGTTCCCAAACGTTTTATGTGGTCTCCACATTACTTGATTGTGTGATTCTATTCTTTTACTCTTAAAGCTTTCATTCAGATGAAATCATGATTAAACTTCAGGGACTACCCTAAGGAGAAAAGATGAAGTAGCATTTGTCCACAAAGGGCATCATGTAGTCATGGAAATGAAGAGGAGGTAAAATCCTCTTGATGTATTGAATTGTGTTTGTATATCTATGTGCTCCTGGTTATATCTAGAACAAAATAGTTTCATCCTTCCAGTTTGAATAACATAAAAACAGTTCTAATTATACAGTAGTTTACTTTGTAATGTAACACATTTCATTTCAAAATAAGATGAGTAATAAGGATCCAGTCATACTAGGGGTTTCTCAAATCTAGAGGGAGGGAGCTTATCGTCTTTCATATAACCCACAGTTAGCCACATTTTACAATGACAGCTTCTGAATTATCTCTCATACATTAGTTGCCACGTGGACAATTGTGAGCATTTGCCTGGTGGTAGCACTGCCTGCCAGCAGGCCAAAAGGCAAAAGATTCTAGTTTCATAGCCAGAGATATACAGCAACACACCAGAGCATACAAGAGAGTAAATGTTTTATATATTATGTTTTTGTTTTTATTTACCAGGTCTATATCTTTGGGAGCATATTTTCGAAGGCTTACTTGATCCCACTGATGTGACTGCTCAGTGGAGAGAAGGAAAGTCAGTTGTAGGAAAAACCCATTACAGGTATTAATCGTGCAACCTCAACCTTTATTGTGCTGCTATACAATATTTACATAAATACTAAAAGAAAACCAAAAGGAGTATATATTTTTATAAAACATCTCTATTTCAGCTTATGGAGAATAGAGAAATAAATATTATAATAGGTATTTATAAGTAAAGCTTACAGAACATTGATTTATGAAATTGGATATTATAAAATACTGCCCTTTTCTGGAATTATGTCTCTTTTTATCAGGTTAATGTAGAAAAGTTCATGATCCATATTTTTTGTAACATTTATTTGATGATGAACATTCAACATTCCATACCTTGGGGAACTAATATGTAAATCTCAAAATATTTTCATGTATTCTTCATAATAATAGTCATGATCACTTTTTATAATTTTCATGTGGCATGAAAGCTTTTGCTATTACTTTTGAAATTTTTATTAATTAAAACATACTGCATGTATGAGTTATATTTAATGGTATAGATTACTAATTTTCAGCCATACTCAGAAATCTTTTTAGATTTAATAAAATCAATGTATGTTTTAATATTTTATTAAGGAGTTTTTGTACAATCACAAATGCATAAAAAGTAACAATATGATAATGCAGTTGTTCTTAAGCCAGAATTACCCTCATATTGCCCATACCCCAGCCTCTTGATTCTTCTATATTTCGCCCCTAAAAACAATATAAATACTTAGTTTGTGAATTTTCCAGAATTAAATGATTGCATAAATATTATTTGGATTCTCGGGGGGTAAAATGTATGCTACATTATTAATTGTCTCCTAGATCGCTCCCTATCCTTCCTCCCTGCCCCCACCCCCCGCCGTACGCCACCCCCCACATATCTGTGATTACCCTAGATTACGTGTTGCTACACCTTTGCTGGGTCTAATACATGAGTCTGACTACCTTTCACCAAGCCTAGATTTAGCTCCAGCCTCCACAAATGAGTGAAAAACATTTGACCCTTGACTCTCTGGGTTTGGCTAACTTTGCTCAGTATTTCTTCAATTGCTATCCATTTACCTTCAAAGGTAATTAGGTTTCTAATTGCTGAGTAGAACTTCGTTGTATATATATATATACACCACAGTTTTGGGATCCATTCATCCAGTGAAGGGCATCTGGGTTGATTCCATAATTTAGCTATTGTAAATTGAGCTGCTGTGAACATAGATTTTGCTGTGTTGCTGTAACGTGCTGATTCTAACTCCTGTGGGAAAATATCCAGAAGAGGGATTAAGGGTGGATCCATCCATAATTTTTTGAGAATTCTCCACACTGCTTTTCAGAGCAGCTGTACCAGTCTGCAGTTCCAACAACAGTGTACTAGTGTTCCTATCTCCCCATAAGCCTCCAGCATCTGTTATTGTTGATATTCTTCATCTTTGTCAATCTGACTGGAGTAAGGTGAACTCTTAATGTAGTTTGATTTGCATTTCTCTGATTACTAGTGATTTAGAACACTTTCTCATGTTTTCATTGGCTTGCTCAATATCCTCTGTTGAGAGGAAGTTTCTATTTAGGTCTTTGGCCCATTTATCGATTGTGTTATTTGTGTTTTGGTTATTAAGTTTTTTTTATTTCTTTGTAAATTTGGTATACTAGTCCCCTGTTGGAGGAATCACAGGCAATCATTATCTCCCATTCTGTAGATTGTCTCTTGACAGTTTTGACCAATTCCTTGATTGAGCAGAAGCGCTTTAGTTTAATGGCATCCTGCTCATTGATTTTTTTACTTTACTTTTTTCGCTTTAGGAGTCTTGTTGAGGAAGTCTTTGCCTACTGCCAAATACTAGTGTGCTGATCCTAATTTTGCTTCGAGCAGTTTTATGGTAGTTGGTTTAATTCCTAGTTCCTTGACCCATTTTGATTTGATTTTTGTGCAAGGTGAGAGATAAGGATCTAATTTCAACTTCTTGCAAATGCCTGTCCAATTTGTCCAGCACAAGTTGTAAAATAGGCTGTCATTCCTCTATGTTGTATTTTGACCCCCTTTGTCAAAGATCAGATGATTAAAGATTTGTGGGTTTGTCTCAGAGTCTTCTATTTTTTTGTTGGTCTTCATTCCTGTTTTGATACCAGTACCATGCTGTTTTTGTTACTACAGCTCTATAGTATAGTTTTAGGTCCAGAATTGTGAATCAACCTGTTTCATCTTTCCAGCTTAGTAATGTAAAACCAATATATTTTTAGTTATTTTTTGGCTTTTATCTTTATTAGATCCTTATCTGTATCTGCATATTTTCTAAATATTTTAAATAGAATTAAGATCATTTTATTTAGAAAAATTATTTTATCATGAAATGGTATTTTTATTAAATTTTGATCTATTGAAGTAAAAAATAAAAGTATTTGAAAATGCTTATTTCATGTAACAATTGTGTTATTAGAGCAAAAATGTGAACCAGTATTTCTAATTCCTCTTTTTTTGTTGAGGAAGTCTTTGCCTACTGCCAAATACTAGAGTGCTGGCCCTAATTTTGTTTTTTGCAGTTGTGCAGTAGCTGGTTTAATTCCTAGTACCTTGATCCATTTTGTTTTATTTGTTTTTTTTTATTTGTTCGACATAGTCTTACATATTAGAGGAATTGTTGTTACATATTCATGCATACATAGATATTGACATAGTAAGATAGTAAGTTAAGGCCAGTCCTAGTCCAGGATCTACCCCACTTCATCCATTCTCCAAATGCATGTCTTTTTGTAATAACCCCATAGTATAATTAGAAATTAACCTATACATGTATATTAATTTTTGAAATTTCTGAATTTCTCTTCCTGCCTGTGTATAGCTAGGCTTCTATTGGGAGTCGAGTGTTCCCAATTGTATCGATAACCCCTCTTATCCCTCCTTCTCCTTTCTGCCTCCCTCCCTTCTACCCCCAGTTTCATAGTTATGGCTCTCCCAGCTTATGTGAAATTTCAGCTGTGGTGAGTTTATTACTTAAACTTAGCTAACTTTCATCCTGTCTTAGGTTTTACTCTAGCTTCCACATATGAGAGGAAACATTTGGACCTGAAGTCTCTGTGGGATATTTCACTCAGCATCATTTTTTTCCCATTTCCATTCATTTGGCTCCAAATGCCATGATATCTTTCTCTCTAATTGCAGAATAGAACTCCATTGTATATATACCACAATTTTTTAATCCATTCATCTAGAGAGGAGCATCTGAGTTGGTTCCATAGTTTGGCTGTTGTAAATTGAGCTGCTATAAACATTGATGTAGCTGAGTCTCTGTATTATACCAATTCTAGCTCTTTTGGGAAAATAGCCTGGAGTTAGGATAGCTTGTTTGTAAGGTGGTTCCAGCCCTAGTGTTTTTGAGGAGTCTCCACATTGCTTTCCAGAGTGACTATACAATTTTGCAGTCCCACCAACAATGTGTTAGTGTGCCTTTCTCCCCACAACCTTTCTAGCATCTGATATTGTTTATATTCTTCATTTTTGTCACTCTGACTGGATTGAGGTGAAATCTCAGTGCAATTTTGATTTGCATTTCTCTGATTGCTAGTGATGTAGAATATTTTCTCATATAAATATTAGCTTTTTTTAACTCCTTTTGTTGAGATGTTTCTGTTTAGTTCCCTAGTCCATTTATTGGTTGGATTATTTATTTTTTGATGATCAGTTTTTGAGTTTTTTGTGTATTCTGGATATTAGTCCCCTACCAAGAACAAGCATACAATGATTTTTTCCCATTGTATAGATACACTCTTGACTAATTCTTTAGCTGTGCAGAAACTTTTCATTTCAGTGGCATCCCACTCATTGATTCATGTCTTTTAATTTTAAAACTGTGGGAGTCTTGTTAAGGAAGGAGGTTCCTACACCGATGTCGTACAGTGTTGATCCTATTTTTTCTTCTAGCAGTTGTATAGTTGCTGGTTTAATTCCTAGTTCTTTGATTCATTTTGATATTATTTTTGTGCAGGGTGAGAGATAAGGATCTAATTTCAGTTGTCTGCATATGGCTGTCCAGTTTGTCTAGCACTGATGGTTGAACTGTCTTTCCTCCATGCTATATTTTCTACCCTTTTGTCAAATATCAGATGGTTAAAGACTTGTGGATTTGTCTAAGTATCTTCTATTCCATTCCATTGGTCTTTATGTCTGTTTTGATACCAGTACCACCATGTTTTTGTTACTATAGCCCTATAGTTAATTTTAGGTCAGGTACTGTGACACCTCCTGTTTCATCATTCTTGCTTAGTAATGTTTTGGCTACTCTGGGTGTCTTCTTATTCCAAATGAATTTGAGAATTGCTTTATCTATATCCATGAAGAATGTCATAAGTATCTTGATGGGGTTTGCATTGAATCAGTACGGGACTTTCCACAGAATGGCCATTTTAATTATGTTGATTTTGCCTAACCTAGAACATGAAATGATTTTCCCATCTTCTCAAGTCTTCTTCAATTTCTTTTTTTTTAATCGTTCAATAGCTTTCATTGTAGAGATCCTTTATATCCTTTGTTAGATTAATGCCCAGGTGTTTTGTTCTTTTTGAGGTCATTGTGAATGGGACAGATTTCTGGATTTCTTCTTCGGCAGAATCATTGCAGCAGTGCAAGAAAGCTATTGATTTATGAGTGTTGATCTTGTGACCAGCCTCTTTGCTAAATTCATTTATAAGCTCTAGTAGTCTTTTGATAGAGCTTTTTGGGTCTCCTAGGTATAGGAACCAGTCATCAGCAAATAGAGATAGCTTATCTTCCTCTTTTCCTATTAGAATTTCTTTGATTTCATTTTCTTGTCTGATAGCTCCGGCTAGGGTTTCGGGGCTATATTGAATGAGAGGTGAGAGTGGACACCCTTGTCTTATACCCAAATTTAGTGGGAATGGTTACAGTCTTTCGTAATTAAGTATAATGTTGGCTTTGGGTTTGTCATAATGGCTCTTACAAAATTAAAGTATGATCCTTTGATCCCTATCTTCTCCAGAGTTTTGAGCATAAACAGGTGTTGAATTTTTCATAGGCCTTTTCTGCATCAATTGAGATTATCATATGGTTTTTGTCTTTAATTCTGTTTAAGTGGTGAATCACATTATTGATTTGCGTATGTTGAACCAACCTTGCATTCCTGGAATGAAGCCCACTTGATCATGATCTTTTTGATGTATTTTTGCATGCAGTTTGCTAGAATTTTATTGAGGATTTTTGTGTCTATGTTCATCAGAGAAATTGGTCTGCAGATTTCTTTTCAATGTGTCTTTTGTTGGGTTTTGGTGTCAGAGTTTTATTTGCTCCATAAGAAGTATTTGGGAAGGTTCTATCCCTTTCAATTTCCTGGAATAGCTTACTAAGGAGAGGTGTTAATTCTTCTGTAAAGGTCTTCTGTTAATTCTTCAGTAGAACTCTGATGAGAATCCATCAGATCCTGGGCTTTTTGTTTTTGGAAGGCCTTTTATTACTATTTCAGTTAATTTGTGAATGTCCTATGTGGCAGAGCTTTTGTCCATTTCTTCCAGATTATCAAACTTGGAAGAGTATAGTTTTTCAAAATAAGTTCTAATAATCCTCTGGATTTTGGTTGAGTTAGTGGTGATATCTCCATTTTCATCTTTGATTTTGTTGATTTGCTTCACTTCATTCTTCCTTTTGGTGAGATTGGTTAGGAGCCTGTCAATTTTATTTATTTTTTCAAAGAACCAACTCTTTGTTTAGTTGATTTTTTGTATTGTTTTCTCTTTTTTTGTTGTTGTTCTCAATTTCATTGATTTCACCTCTGTCTTCTGTTGGATTTGGAATTGGATTGTTCCTCTTTTTGTAGGGATTTGAATTGGAGCATAAGTTTATTTGGGCTCTCTCCTGATTTTTGATGAAGGCACTTAATGCGATAAATTTACTTCTTAAAAATGCTTTCATACTGTTCCAGAGATTTCTATAGGGTGTGTCTTCATTCTCATTCATTTCTAAGAATTTCTTGATTTCTGTTCTCATTTCGTCTTTGATCCATTATTCATTTAAGAGGGTATTATTCAATCTCCAAGTCTTCATGTACTTTCTATTTTTTTGTTGTTGTTGTTGTTTTTAATTGCTAAGATCATACCATTGTGGTCTGTCAGGATACATGGGATTATATCAACTTTTTGTATTTGCTAAGATTTCCTTTGTGAACTAGGATATTATCTATTTTGGAGAAGGATCCATGTGCTGCTAAAAAGAAGGTAAACTCAGCTGATTTGGGATGCAATATTCTTCAGATGTCTGGTAAGTCCAATTGATTGCTAGAATTGTTTAGGTTAGAGATATCTTTATTGATTTTTTTGTTTTGATGATCTGTCTATTGTTGATAGTGGTATAGTAAAATACCCCAGTATTAGTGTTGAAGTCAATAAGTAGTCTTAATATCCTTGAGTACTTTTTCCACATATTTAGAAGGATTGTAATTAGGGGCATAAATGTTAGCTATTGTGTCTTCTTGATGTCGTGCTCCTTTTACTATGATGTAATGACCTTCTTTATCCCTTCTAATTTTTTTGGTCAAAGTTAACTTTGTTGGATAAAAGGATCGCAACACCAACTTGCTTTCTTGGGCCATAAGCCTTAGATATTTTGCCAAACTTTCACTTTCAATCTGTGTCTATTTTGGGCTGTGAGGTGTGTTTCCTATAAGCAGCTTATTGTTGGATTTTGTTTTTTGATCTAGTCTGCTAATCTGTACAGGTCTTTTGATTGGGGCATTATGTCCATTCATGTTCAGTCTTAGAATAGATGTGATTCTGGGTCTCTGACATTGTAACCTTTGCTGTATTTTGCACCATCTTGGATATCTTTTACTGAGTTATGTTATTATTGACTTTCTTCTATTTATGGGCTTTGGGAGTTGTTAGCTTGTTCCTCTGAAGTTTGTTTTTGAATACTCTCTATACAGCTGGTTTTGTGTTCATATACGTTGCTAATTTGTTCTTATCATGGAAGTATTCCATTTCCACATCACATTTAAAGCTGAGTTTTACAGGGTATGGTATCTTTGACTGAAAATTATTTTCTTTCAATATTTGAAAAAGATTGTTCCTTGCTCTCCTGGCCTTTATTTTCTGAGGTGAGAAATCCACAGTAATCCTTATTGGTCTGCCTCTGAATGTGATTTGGTGTTTATCTCTTACTGCTTTTTAAATTCTTTGATTTCTTTGTTATTCATTTTGTATATGATGTGGCTCAGTGAGTTTCTCATTTGGTTAGGTCTATTAGGAATCCTATAGGCATCTTGAATTTGACTTTCTAGATCAATTCTGATATGGGGGGAATATTCTTTGGCTATCTCATTGAGAAATTCCTCTCAGGTTATTTTTTCTGATCTCTCCCATCCTTACTGGAAGTTCTGATCATGCTCAGTAAGTTTCTTTTCTCATCTATCCTCCTTGCATTCAAGATTGCTCAGCCTGTCTTTATTATCTGATATTGGTTCTTCAAGAACTGAAGTTCTATTTTCTACTGAGTTTACTCTGATATTAATATCTTCCATTGAGCTTTTAATTTGGTTGACCATGTTTTTCAATTCTAAGAGCTCTATGTCTCTTTTCAGAATGTCTAGCTCTTTATCAAAGTGGTCTCTCAGCTCCTGAAATTGCTATCTTATTTCCTTCCTTACATCTTCTTTTAATTCTTTGTTTTAGTAATCAAATTATTGATAATTGTTTGCTGAGTTTTCATCCAGGATCCTATCTGTGGATCCTTGGTGGGGAGTTGTGGATTTGAGGAAGAGAATTGCTTCCATTTTTCTTCATTTTCGGGGCTGGAGAGTGGGGCCTGTGAGCCCTGTTTGGTTCTTTTACTTTGGTGATGTTGATGAATTGTGGGTTTTTTATCTCTTCAGTAACTTGGGCTGGATGCAATTTTGGATGTTGAGATTAATAGCAGGTTCCCCAATCTATGGTTAATTATTGGCCTTTGTGATTTCTAATACCTCACAAGATAAGGCAAAAGAAAAAATATGAGCAGCCAATGTGTACAATAAACAGTGTTAACCTAGTTACTTTGTTCTTTCTGAAACTATTACCATGTTAATTACCACCTATGAGCAGAATGGTAGGATAGTTATCTTTGGTTACAATACTATTAACCATCAGACATAACTGGATTAGAAGCAGCCAAGCAATATCAAATTTGGCATTCACAATGGATTTCCATTAAGTCCTTCCATAAAGATGAATAAACAATATGTTCAGTTAAAGCATACAATCACAGTATTAAAGTGGTTAATCTGTTCCTTATGTAGTCAATCCTCTACTTGTTATCACCTATGGAAGGAAAGATGTGATTAACAATTAATCTCCAGATGGAGCAAATTGACATTAAGCTTACAAATATCTGTGAGTAAAAAACTGAGGTAGGAAGATAGACAGTCTTGTGAGTATGAAGCTAGAGCAAAGCAAGTATAGATGTACTGTAAGAATATTTCTACTACCAAAAATAAAAAATCAAAATCAGAAAATAAACAATTTTAAAAAGAGAGAGAAAGGGGAGATTGGGGGAATGATGTCGAGGAAGAGGTGAGTGTTAGAAGAATACTGTTTGGCTATTGCCAGAAAATAGGAAAGATGTGGGTAACAGAAGTGGACTACTAGTAGTGGGCTTTGCAACCCTGGCCACAGGTGGTGTGGCAAGTACTAATATTCACAGTAAAGCAAGTGTTCAAGGGAAAGGTAAGAAATAAGTTAAGTAGAAAGAAGAAACAAGTCCACAGCAATACTTACTATAAGCACATACACATTTTTTAAAAAATGCAAACTCTGATGTGTGGACTTGAAAGTGGCCCTGCTAATTACCAGTAAAGTCCTATCAATTATTTTAGAATGTTGTCCCAGAATCTTGGGGCTTGCTAATTGGGAGGAGTAGGGGAGGGGTTTGCCCTCAGTCAGCTATTTCACCCCCAGATCCAATTATCTCTGGTTTAATGGTCCTGCAGGCTACAGAGGCTCTAGGATGGCTGAATTTGCCCTGGGGTCGTCGATAATGAGGCAAAGTTCCCCCACCTTGCCTATTTGCCCAAAATGGCTGCAGCTGGTTCTACTTAGGGCTGGAAGGGGGAACAATGTTCTGTCCTCCATAGCAAAAATGCCATGAAGTTGTCCCAGTTTAAGCACAGAGCAGGACTCCTGTTTGCACTCTGCCCCTTCACAGCAGAATATAGGATCCTAGCAGGATTGTGGGGAAATCTGCCTTAGATTCCCTGCTCTGTTTCCCTGCCTGATTGTTCAAAATCTCTACAGTCTGACCTCCTCCTAGGTGGGAGGGGGAGTCTGCCCAACTCCACAGCAGAGACGTGAGAAAACCTGCTTTCCGCCCAATACAGCTTTCCTAGGCACAGTCAGTCTCTGCATGGATCACACTGAGTCAAACAACATCTTTCCCACTGCTGTATTGAGGGGCAAGCTGTGCCTGGTGACTGGCTGGGTCTGAATAAGTTCTGCTTTTCTACTTTCTACACCCAAGTCTCCGAGTCGCTGATCTTCCACTGACCTGGGCTTTTTGTTCAGCGAATCTTTTCCAATCCGTGCATCTTGCAGGAAGGTAACTTTCCCAGTGTGTCTTCCTTTCAGGTCTTGGAGAGTGCTGAGGTGCGATTTGCTTGCCGTCAGCCATTTTCCCAGCTCTCTAATTTCTCTTAAGATTCCATTTCTCACTGAAATAAGGAGAGAAAAACCTACAGTTAGGCTTAAGTTCATTTGAATTTTCACTACTGTTTTTATTCTTTATTTACTTTATACATACTTGAAAAGCAGTTTCATTCTATCTTCTCAAAGTAATCATACTTGAAAAGAAAAGTATGATTTTTAAAATACCATTGGTGAAGAATTTTTTTCCTTTCATCTTCAGATTTCTGTTGCTCTAATTCCATTCCAAATCTTAAACATAGTTCTAAACTTTAAAAACTAGGATTTGAATATTGGAAAGTAAATGTCTTTTATATATATAAATGGTAATATTTTGGTGTCTGAAAAGTAATCATGTGGAACTGTAGACATAGCTCAGTGACAGAATGCTTGCCTAACATGTGTTATTGATATTAGTCTTAATGGTTCTAGCCCAAATATGTAGAATTTTCAGAAAAATTCTTAAAAATTCATGAAGAAGTTAGCATCTTTAAGCTATACAGTATTATTGCAAAAGTACCAAAACACTTAAGCAAACAGCATTAACTCCCAAAAGATACTCAAAATTACCTGCTTGAAATTTTTTTTGAAGTTTAGCAGCAGCTGTGTATGGCTTTATTTTTTTATATTTTTAACATTTTTCTTGGTGCATTAAAGCTGTACATAATGATGGGATTTGTTGTCGCATATTCATAGATGCACACAATACAACAATATAATTTGGTCAATATCCCCTCCAGCACTCCCCCTCCAACTCTTCCCATCCCCTGGTCCCTTGCCTTTCTTTCTGGGTCATATATTTTTCCTAATATACACGAGTATATTAAAATCATTCTTATACCAGTGAAAACTTTTTTTATATACATGACAATAGTATATACACACTTAGAGTGTACCTTGTTTTAACTCAGTTCCAACATTTCCCCTTCTCCCTTCCTTTCACCCCTTGTTCTTTTTAGATAAATTTGACAATAGGATTAAACATTTACATTTTTGTAAAATCATACAGTATAGCTTATTCCAATTCAATCCCAGTATCTCCCCACCCGCTGTTTGAAATTTTTATGCAGGATTTTATGTTATGATCAAAGAGCAATGTTATTTTCTCTTAGGATTTAAGAAAACTGTGTATTCAAGAAAGTTCACCATTGTAGCAGTTTTTTAAAGCAATTTTTAAAGTTTTAGGCTTATGAAAAGTAGCATTGCAATTTATCCAAAATTAGTAAACCTTTATAGAACCACAAGTTTTGAATTGAATCAGGTTATATGGGTTATATAATCAGGTTACATGTTTATACTAACTTAAATGCTTGAACACATTCTCCATCCTTAGTTGACTAAAAATGATTCAAAAGTAATGACTCGCCTTAAAGATATTGGAAGAGTTTCTAAGTACCAAGATACTTGTTTTAAATAAGTGTAAATGTATTTTGCTTAAACAAACCTTTACATTTACAAAAAGTTTATATTATTTTATTTTAGCTTCATTACAGTTCTCAGGCATTAGAATAAATATATTATCAGTATTCCCATGTTCATCAGGCTCAGGAATATTGTTTCTTATCAACTCATAGGTCCAAAGAATGCAATCCAAAAGACCAAATAAGTAACTCAAAATGGAAAGGAAACTATCAGGCAACTGCTTATATTGGCTTCGCTAGCACATTTCCTTCCATACAGGCAGGCTACAAGTGATATCTTCAGAGTTGTTTGATTAAACATGGAACCAAAGCACTGGGCTTAATTATAGAAAAGAAATATAACTCCTTATTCATCATATGAGTCAGTAACTTCATACATAGTCTGTGCTCAGGATCTGAACACATGCAGAGCAAGCTGAACTCCTGGTTAGCCAGATGAAGCCCTTGGCACCTTTGAGCTGTGTAACAGTGTAGCTGAGTTTTTAAAAGTACAGCCTCTGAAACCAGACTATTGCAGGTCAGATTCCAATTTTAACACTTAGCTGTTTCTTAACAGGCAACTTTCTTAACGTTTCTCTGCCTGTGTTTCCTCAAGATTATTAAAAAAAACAAATTCCTATTTCACAGGATTGTTTTAAATAGTAAATGCATTAATAGATGTACAGTGCTTGGAACAGTATCTGGCATGTAGTAATCACTAGGGAAATCTTGTTGTTATTTTATTATTTGTTGTCATAATTGTTTTAAAAAGTGAAGCACTGAAATAAAAGTGTGACTATAAAATCATGATAGAAGCAATTTAAAAAGAAAACCACCTTTTCTCTCCTTTGTGGTACTTTAATACAAATTAATCTCTTAGTGATATATTTAGGAGGTTTTATATACTTAAGAGACTAAAATTGCACTTAACTGCAGGCAGGCTACCTAAATGTTAGTATATATAAATAGAAACAAGGTAGAAAATGGATTTTTAAAACCAAAAGAAATAAGAACTTAGCTGTCTTTGAAAAGGTAAAGCTGATTCACATTGTGTATTATTTTTTCTTTTAAACACAGTTTGCCCTATAATGAATCAAACAGTCTGAATGAAAACTAATTTGTTTAAAGAGAAAGAGAGAGAATCAATTTTACTTAGTTTTTCATGTGGCTTTCTATGCTCCATTACTTCATTGTGTGTGTGGTGCTGGGGTTCAAACCCACATCCTCCCACATGCCAGGCAAGCACCATAACCTCTAAGCCACCCCTTCAGCCCCCAAAACAGTAATTATAGTAGGTTAATCATCCTTACTTAAAAAAAATAAAAAAAGAGACTTTGGATAGATAGAAGTTAGAATAGCAAGTAAGTAACTTATTATTAATACCTAAAGACTATTTGAATAGCAGAAATGTCATTCTTTTTTTTTAAGAGAGGGAGCGTGTGAGAGAGAGAGAGATCAGTCTCATTCCCTAGTACCTTCTATTTCCCTCCCCCAATCCACTTGTACTACTCTACTGATCTCCTCAATGATGATGACGATGATGCAATATCATATGTAAGTGGGATTTTTTGGCATATTTGTACATAGACATAGCATAATTTAATAGATTTCCTTCCCTGGTGCTTACCCATGCCCTCCCTTCTTCCCTTTCTCTCAATCCTCTTCCTCTACTCTATTGGTCTTCTATTTTCATGAGATTCTCCCAGCTCTTTTTAATTCCTTTCTTTTTTACTCCTTCTCTACCTTCCACATATGGGAGAAAACATTTGACCACTCTAAGTCTGGCTTATTTTACTTAGCATGATGTTCTCTACTTCCATCCATTTACCAGCAAATGACATAATTTCATTCTTCTTTATGGCTAAGTAAATCACCATTGTGTATATATACCACTTTAATTTAATGCATTCATCTGTTGATGGGTACCTAGGCTGGTTGTGAATTGCACTGCTATAAATACTGGTATGCATTTATCACTATACTATTCTTTCTTTTAGTTCTTTTGGATAAATACCAAGGAGAAGAGTAGCTGGGTCATATGGTGGTTGCATTCCAGGTCTTTTGAGGAATCTCCATATTGCTTTCCAAAGTGATTGTAACTAATTCGCAGTACCACCAACAATGTATAAGGAAAGGAAACAATTAAGAATGTAAAGAGAGAACTTACAGAGTGAGAGAAAATCTTTGCCAGCTACTCCTCTGACTCGGGATTAATATCCAGAATACATAAAAACTTAACACCTAACACAACGCAATCAACAAATGAACAAATGATCTAGACAGACGCTTCTCAAAAGAAGAAATACAAATGGCCAAGAAATATATGAAAAATTGTTGCAACATCACTAGCAATTAGGGAAAAATACAAATCAAAACTACACTGAGATTTCATCTGACTCCAGTTAGAATGACAGTCATCAAGAATACAAATAACAATAAATACTGGTAAGGATTTTGGAGGGAAAGACCTAATTCCTTTTAAAAATAACTGTTACTCATTTATTTTGATTTGTTGGGAAATCTATGCCTCAGCTCTGTAGCACTGACCTCAAGGAGACTTTCTTTGTCCTATTTTCTAGTACCTTTCCTCTTCCTTCTCCCTCAGAGGCAATCATTAGCATAAATTTGGTGTATATCCTCCCATTTAAATTTTTACGTTTATACTGATATAGATATATAAGGGTATATATTTTTTTCTGTATGTGTATGTAAATTTTTTTCTAGTTGATCTGTCTCCAGCCAAAACTTCCTATTGATCTTCAACCGTGTCTCACCATCTAAACTTGTTCAAAAGAATTTATATTGTATTATAGAAATTTTATTTCTAGAGAGAATATGTATTAAAGTTCCTCATAGATTTTATATAAACTGATTTAAAACTTGTGATACCAAATGCCTTTATTCTGTTTTTATCTGACTCTTGTTTTTGATTTCTTTTTCATCAGCTTCATCACTGGTCCATCTATAGTCCCAGGGTACTTCCCCATTGATGTGAATAATGTGGTACTCATTTTAAATGGAAGAGAAAAAGCAAAGATTTTTCATGCCACCCAGTGGTTATTTTTTGCACAGTCTTTAGTGAAAACTCAAAAACTCCAGCATCTTGCTGTGGTTTTGCTTGGAAATGAACATTGTGATAATGACTGGATGCTCCAGTTCCTCAAAAGAAATGGAGGTGTAGTGGATCTGCTTTTCATAACATATGACAGTCCCTGGATTAATGACATGGATGTTTTTCAATGGCCTTTAGGAGTAGCAACGTAAGTATAAAACAGTTATACTTTTCTAAACTCTTAAGACCTGAATTTCTGATTCAGTAAGTTTGTTTTAAATAAGCTTAATTTTTTCTTGGATCATTGAAGCCAGTGACAAACTTTCGTAAAGGCAAAATTTGGGTAGGTATGGTCTCATTCTTCAGTGACAATAATGGTGTTTTTAGAGTATTTTATTCTTTTATGAGAACATAAGTTTTTTTGTATTGTTTCAGAACACTGAGGTAAAGGATGTATCTTCAACCTTTATTAGGAGTACTCTAAACTAATGTTTAGCAAAAAATGAACAATGATAAAGTATACAAAACTTATAGTAAATAAAATTAATTTTAATGCAAACATTATTATATCAAGAGCAGAACATACCCTTAGGTTTAAGGTAGTTGAATTTGCACAAACCCCTTTTATAAAAGGAAAGATTAATAAAGTGATAGCTAAAGGAACTTGATATATAGCTATAAACTAGAAAGCATTTTTTATCTTTCTGTTAGTAAAAGGTTTTAGTTAAACGTAAAGTAGCTTTAAGATGAATTGCCACCCCGGGTACAGTAGTGCACACCTGAATCCCAGCTACTTGGGAGACTGAGGCAGGAGGATTTCAAGTTTGAGGCCAGCCTGAGAAACTTAGCAAGACCCTGTCTCAAAAAATAAAAACGTCTGGGGATGTAGCTCAGTGATAGACCACCCCCTAGCTGCATCCCCAGTACATAAATCTGAGAGCAAGGATTGTTATCTCTTTTGTTCACTGTTCTATCTGCAGAACCTAAAATATAGTATCTGTACATAGTAAGCACTCAATAAATATTAGTTAAGTAGATGAATTCTTTGACATGATTTTTAATCAGATATTCATTTTTCAATCACTGATTGCCAGAGTAGCCTTAAGAGTATTATCTAGTTAGCTGCATAGATGTCATCAGGAAATCATGCTAGTGAGACATATTTCCAGACCTACTTATATAATATCTGACTCAGTAGGTTTGGGTGGGGCCAGTCAGAAAGGTTCCTGTTAAATACAACCAAGTTTAAGAGTCTCTGAAAAAATCTGTCCCTTGAGAAGAGCCCATATTTGTAAATTGCTTTGAAACATTTTACTTTTTCACAGTAGCATTACTGTGATGAACACTTGTGGGAATTCTGGTATTGTTGGAGTAGACAATGGTCTATATTTCTTATAGATCAGTAGCTCTCAACCAGGGGCAATTCCCCACTCCACCCCACCCTGCACCAGGAAACATTTTAGCAATGTCTGAAAATATTTTTGGTTGTTGCAACTGGAGGGAGCTTGTTGTGAGTGCTGGTGTCTATGGGTAGAGCCCAGGGATACTGCTGAACATCCCACTAGGAATAGGACAGCCTCCACAACAAAAAGTTATCTGATCCCAAAACATCAGTAACTCTGAGGTTGGGAAACCTCGTTATAGACTAACCGTAACTAGTTATCATAATGCTTTGCTCTTGTATGAAGGTTGTATTTCAGGCACACAGTTTGATCCTTATCCCCAGATGACCATAAGAATGAGTCACTTGCAGTAGGCCTTCCTTATAGGGCATGAAAGATTTTTTTTGTTTTAAATCGACTTGAAAAGTCCTTGGACTTAATTTTTCAAAGCTTTTTGCTACAGCAGCATATATTCTGCAATCTTTACTTTTATATTTTAATTACAAATAATGATTACAAATTTATGTATATACATATGGAGTACAATGTAATGTCTTAATATGTGTTTATAATATGGAACAATTAAATCAGGCTAAGTAACAACAAATCTGACAACTCACATATCATTTTTATGGTAAAATCATTTAAAATTACTCTTTTAGCAATGTTGAAATATACAATGCATTACTTTATTATAATCACAATTCTGTGCAGTATATCCCTAACCCTTATTTTCCTCCTAACTGAAATTTTACACCCTTTTATCAAAATCTCCCTTCCAAGAATGTTCTGTAATCTTTCTATCACCTGTCTAAAACATTAGTTAAATCATGAGTAAAATGAATGTAGAGGAGCCCTCATGCTTTAAAGTTTTTGAATTAAACAAGCCTAACAACTTCATGAATAATGAAAGTAAAAACAAAGAACTTTAGACACAAAATCTTAATGACATTTTGCTAAGAGATATCAGTGTGTGTTTTCTCAAGTCAGTTGATTCACAGACTTCTGAAATAAGCATAGAAAAATAACAATTTTAGATTTAGAAATACTATTTTGAGTGTTTTTTCTGTATGGGGCTTTTGCCAATCACATGTCATGTATTAACTCATATGTACTTATTTTTATAGATACAGGAATTTTCCTGTGGTGGAAGCAAGTTGGTCGATGCTGCATGATGAAAGGCCATATTTGTGTAATTTCTTAGGAACTGTTTATGAAAATTCATCTAGGCAGACACTAATGAACATTTTGAAACAAGATGGAAACGATAAGCTTTGTTGGATTTCAGCAAGAGAACAGTGAGTTATATGTTTTCTTGATTCATCCATTCTGTTGTTCAGTCTGACGAGTAACTTTACATACAAGTACAGAAGGTTTCCAGTGAAGCATGAACTGCATTTATATCAGTTTTTCCCAAGAAGATACATTGGTAATTAAAACTGTGCAGAGACTAGGTTGGATACATTTAAATTAGGGAGACCTCCCTGTGGCTGTAGTCCATCTTGAAAAAAAACACTCGTAATGTCATTTGCAAATGCTATGTTAGTTTCCTCAGTGATATCTGTTATTCAGATTTGGCACTTACAAGACTATAAATTTCAGTAAAGTCTTAACTTGCAGATCATTTTGGTTTGCCAAAACTTGCTTGCAGTATCCTTCACATAATCAAGAACCTGGCCCCATCCTGAGGACAGGGGCCATGTATTCTTTGAATCCTCTAATCTAACAAAGGATCTTAAACAAGGTAGACCTAGGATAAATAGTGAGAGGATGAATGGATAGGTAGACTTAATAGGGTTAACTTTCTTCCATCTTTTACAAAGTAATCAGAAAATAGGTGTTCACAGAATGAAGGAAGTAACATTGGAATCATTTGTCTTGTTTTTAAATAAACAAATAGAGCTTTTAAATAAGTAGACTATAAAGCACAGTCATTCAGGAAGTAACACCTTAAAAATGTCTTTCTAGATCTAGAAATTAACTTTTTTAATTATAGTATATACTCTCCTCTAGAATTCATGACTCCCAATTCTATTGTGAAGGTAATCATATTCTTTCAATACTTTTCAAGTAACTACTGTATGCCTGAAACTATTTTGTCAGAAATATAACAGTGAACAAAATGATCTAAGTCCATTCCTTCCTAGCACTTAAATGATTGCTGGAGGAGATAAACAAGTAAAGTATGTCAGAAGATGAGAAATAAAATGGAAAAAAATTAGGCAGAAGAGGGACATAGAGAGGAACTAGGGGTAGAGGGTGGAGCACTTGGTGCTTTCGCATAGGCAAAGGAGGCATTAGTTAGAAGATTACATTTAAGCACAGACCAGCAGAAGGTGCAGGGGTGAGCCTTGTCTATATCAGTCAGAGGGAGGAGTAAAGTCAGAAGGCAAGAATGTGCTTTGCACAGCAAAGGCTGGTATTACCTACAAAGGAGTGAATGAGGACAGTAAAAAATAACAGACATAAACTGAAGAAAGAGAATTATTCCTGTAACTCCTCTCATTCCATTGAGCCCAAGGTCAGTAAATATCTT
Source organism: Aplodontia rufa (assembly GCA_004027875.1). Lineage (NCBI taxonomy): Eukaryota > Metazoa > Chordata > Mammalia > Rodentia > Aplodontiidae > Aplodontia > Aplodontia rufa. The sequence goes on from PVKS010000891.1 coordinate 28,003, forward strand.
CTTGCTATTTCCAGACCATTCTATCCTTTCCCTCTGTAATACTCCAAACTTTGAATCTCATGCCAACAGATAAAACTATAATTGCTTTTACTCTCTGAAATAATAAACTGGCCTTGGATTTATCCCCCCAGTGCCTTGAAGAGTTTAGCTTCTGATACTCACTCACTTTTTATGATCCTAGTATGGTCTTAATTCTTGGTGGTTTCCAAATCTAGTTAGATGGTCCTTTTATCACCTTGATCTTGCAGTTCCTTTACTCCTTTTCCTCCTTGATCTGGGCCCCCAGCTGACCTCAACCATTTCCTTTCATAGTTATTTCCTAGACATTATTATACATACCACATCCCCTCAAGATGACCTCAAATTATAATATGTCATTCTGCACCAACCATATCCTGCCATTTTTACCTTATTCCCTGTAATAATCTGACTCTAACAATTCAGCTAGAATTGGCAGTCCATTGTTTCTACTACCCTGTTGTCCTTCACTCCCCTCCATTCACTTTATTGTCTCCCCAACTAAATTTTTTTTAGTTAATCATGACTACATATACTTTCAACTTCTGATTCCCTAAACTGCCCAACTCTAAATTCCGCTCTCTACCTACTCCATACCTGCACCCATGCAACTGAACATAAACTTGACTTGTGTATCTGACTTTGAACTTCAGATGCCCAGCAAACGTCCCTTTCCCTTGTCCATGCATTCTATAACTCTCCTAGAAGACTGTTTCATCTCTGCTGTCTGCTAATTCTGATACCTCTTCCCCATCTCTTACTTTATGAATCTGTTGTTTATGTCACTGAGAAAATAGAAACAGGAAAGAAAGTCTAGATTCCTAACTGCTCTCAGCTTCTACCCTTTCCCCCTACAGTTCATTCTCAATATAACAACCAGACTGATGCTGATAAACCTACATCATCAGGTCTTGTCACCCTGAACAAAATCCTACATGAAAGAGACCGCTGTGCTCATTCAGACCTTATCATTTACTTTCTTCCTCAGTTCCTCTGCTTCAAGCATCCTGGCCTCCCTGATATCCCTTGAATACACAAGGCACACTGTGTCCCATGGCCTTCATTCTTGCTTGCTCTATACTCTGTGCTCTCCCAAGATCTGCATGGCCTGCTCCTATACCTCCAACTCTGTGCTACGAGGAATTTGCAGTAAAACATTCTCCAGTCACTTATTTCAGATTGCCACTCTATCCCTTTAGAGCTTCTCTGTTATTTTTCCACATAGCATTTAACACATTCACATTCCAGAAAACTTACTGATTTGATTTTGTTACTCTCCGTGTCTCCATGCAGTGAGGGGACTTGGCACTCAGAAAATGGAGGTTGAATTAATATTACTGATAGAGGAATTTTTCAGTGGCCACTAGATTTTTGTTTAAGTGTGTATCTATAAGATGTTCAAATTTTAAAATATTTTTAAGAAGTCTGTTTGGGGTGCTGGAGCAGTGGCTCAGTGGTTACAGCATTTGCCTGGCATGAATAAGGATGCGGGTTCAAACACCATGTACACAGCGAAGTGTTGGAGCAACGAAAGCCAAATAAAAAACTAAATAAAATTGATTCTCTTTCTCTTTCTCTTTCTCTATCACTGTCCCTCTCTCTTTAAAAAAGAAAGAAAGAAAGAAATCTATTTCGGAAAAGATTTTTAGATAGCTTTTATATTTGTCATCTCTATAATGTATTCAGCATTTCCTATTACTGACATTAAAAGGTTAAGTTTTTTTTTTTTTATAAAAGATGTGCTTAGTAAAATGAAACCGACAGTTATTTTCTGGTTTTCTAGGTGGCAGCCTCAGGAAACAAATGAAAGTCTTAAGAATTATCAAGATGCTTTGCTTCATAGTGACCTCACTTTGTGCCCAGTAGGAATCAACACAGAATGTTATAGAATATATGAGGCCTGCTCCTATGGCTCTGTTCCTGTGGTGGAAGATGTGATGACAGCAGGCAGATGTGGAAATTCATCTGTTCACAACAATGCTCCTCTGCAGTTACTCAAGTCCAAGGGTGCTCCCTTTATCTTTATTAAGAACTGGAAGGAACTTCCTGCCATTTTAGAAAAAGAGAAAACTATAGTTTTACAAGAAAAGATTCAAAGAAGAAAAATATTACTTCAGTGGTATCAAAACTTCAAAACAGAGCTAAAAATGAAATTTAATGATATTTTAGAAAGTTCATTTTTAATGAATGAATAATAAATATTAACGTTAATTATTTTTTGGGCTAAGACATGATTTTTTAAATCATTTCCAGCACTGAGTGTGTATGCATATCTATAAATGTTCTTTAAGGTACCATTATAAATTATAGATTATGTATTTACACTGATCAAGTATTCCCCTTATTGGGTCAGTCCTGTGTACAAGCTATAAGTGAAGGTAAAGTTACTAAGATTCATTTCTGCAATTGAATATTTTAATATCTATCAACTTTTCTCACCCATGTAAACCCATTTTGTCTAATAGTAGTTACAAGTGACTGGAGGAGAGGGCAGTAAATAGATACAAAATTTCAACTAGATATATTGTACAACTTGATGAGCTGTAGTTAATAACAATATATTAAAAACAAATGCCAAAAAGTAACTATTAAATATTCTCACCACAAAAATGAAAATTATGAAGTAGTGCTTATTCTGGCTAGCTCAAGTCACTCCACAGTATATATTTCCTTCAAACACTAAGTGACAAATGCATACATACAATTTTATCTGTCAATTTTAAAAATTGACAAAAAATAGAATAAATGAACTCTAGGGAAGCATTCTTGTGAAGTCAAAAGACTAAAATTTGGAGTCAGACAAAACCAGGATTAAGATCTTGCATCTGGGGGCTGGAGCAGTGACTTGGCAGTTACAGCACTTGCCTGGCATGTGTGAGTACGTGGGTTTGAACCCCAGCACCACATACACAACTAAGTGTCACAGCTACAAAGGCCACATGAAAAACTGAATAAAATTGATTGTATCTCTGTCCTCAAAAGAAAAAAGAAATCTTGCATCTGCACCTTCCACCTGAGGACATGAACAGGCTACCTGTTCATCCTGAGTCATGGTGGCTTTCAGTGTGAAATGGAAAAAACGGCATCTCACAGGTTTCATTGTAGATAAATGTATAAGGTACTTAATACACATACTATTTAGAGTAAACCCTAAACAAATGATAGCAATCTGTTTTTCTTTTCCTCACTAGTTTCTATAGCACTAACTTTGGATATTTTAACACAGTCTAGGAGTAATCAAATGCCATGCTGGGAATGTATGTGGACAAATCATTCAGAGTGAAACTTGAATTAATCATGACTGTTTTCCATCCAGTTAAGACAATTGCCTGGATGCAGAATTTGGTCACAATTCATATGAAACCATGAACTAGAGCAGCTGGAACCCAATTAGTGCCTAAACTGAACAGTAATGGCCGTGGAAGTGTAGAATAAGACTTTGGCCGACTCAAATGAAAGGGCTTCAAGTAAAGCATGCCTAACATCCTGGGAGAGATGTGGCTTTGATTAACCCTGAACTTTTGTCATCAGGTCCTTGGGCTCAATCAGCTGTCTTGCCTAGCTGACTTCTTATATCAGGACTCCTTAACTGAGGACTCATCAATTAAACCTAACCTATGGCTTAACTCCTCTGATGTTGGAGGATTTAACACCGTTGTGCCCTTTAGGAAGCTTTATGTCTCTACGTGAATGTCATAGATACTCAACAAGTGGAATTGCCTCACACTTTTTTAAACCTGGAGGTCCCACAAGTGTGTCCACATCTTTAGAATGTCTGGAAGCCTGAATATAAAGGATATAAAGGACTATGTTGCTATGTTGGAGAATTGAGGTGCCTGTCACAAGCCTATGTAACTAAGGGAAAATGCCCCGCTTAACTCCCTGATAAAGTCATTAACGGCACGTGCAAGTACGCGAGTTCAAACCCCAGCACCACATACACAATGAAGCATTGGAGCAACGAAGGCCGCATGAAAAACAAAAAAAAAAAAAAAAAAAAAAAAAAAAATTTAAAAAAACCCACCCAATTAAAAAAAAAAAAAAAAAAAAAAAAAAAAAAAAAAAAAAAAAAAAAAAAAAAAAAAAAAAAAATTTTCACTGTCCCTCTCTCTTTAAAAAAAAAAAAAAAGAAAGAAAAAGAACAGGCAAACAGCTAGCTCAAGGGATTTCTGAACCAGGAAATACTGAGAAACTGGTAGTGAACTCTTTGTAAAAATAGAACAGAGTAGATGCAATGGAATAGGAGTTATGAACCAGCAGTGAGGCTGTAATTACGAGAAGTGAAGATGCTAAAAACAATCTCAAAGAGAGAAATATTCCCATCCCAGAGCTGCCCAAGTCATTTCTGATGCGTTAACAGCTCCAGCTCTGGTGAGTCTTGAGATGGCATTTTATTGTCCCCATGTATATCCTTAGAATTAACTATTCTGCCCCATCCCCACCCCTGAGCCCCTTCTTGCCCTGGTTATTTAGCTGAGTACCAAACCAAAAGAGTATAACTAAAACAACAACCATATTCTTCATCTTCCAGAGTTTACATTTTGCCTTGTCCTTGAACAAGAATGCATACCAGATCTGAGATTTTGCATGCCAGCTCTCTTTTGACTAAGGTAGAGGTTTATGAACTATATTTTACAAAAATGGACCATCCTTCTCTTTACATGGAACTCATTATTGCCCATAATCCTTTCAAGAATGCTTTCTTCTCTGATGTATGTTTTGCCAACAAAGATTTTGGAAAGTCAAGTCCATGGAGCAAGAAACAAGTGAATTATTTGAAAACAACTGTCTCAATTCTCTCCAACCTCCTTTCTTAACTATACAGTTTCTAGGTAACTTATTAAGAGACCAACTCTAGACCATCAGTTCCCTCCAGAAGCAGTGAGAAATCTACCTATATAATTTTGGGATTTGTAACACACAGCCGAATTTCATAAAGTTTAAAGCCCCCAAACCTATCAAGATCTGGATTCAATGCTCACAATTATTTAGAACGTATATCTTCATTAAGTCTGAATATGCTGAAATGGAACCCAGATTTCAGGTTGCTTTTCTATTCAAACCAGAACCTCAGAAAAAGTAGCCAGGTGGCAAAATGCATTCATAGATCAAATATTTTCCAACATATAACATGTACAAGAATTTAGTGAAATGTTAGGAATTTAAAAAACCAGAAATCAAAAAACTCATCCCATCCTCAAGGATTCAAAGCCTGAGGAGGGAGATAGTTACATAAATAGTTACAGAATATTTATGCTAACAAGTCCACTGGACATTTATGAAGAGCTATAGGAATTCAGAGAAAGGCCCATAAATTGTATACTTGTCTAAGTAGGATTTAAAGGAAGAATAGATAAAATTGCCTCTTTCAGTAGCAGCAAAATGACATTGGGGCAGCATTCCTTCCACTCTCTCTCTCTCTCTCTCTCTCTCCTCTGTAAAATCAACTGGGACTGGGAACTTCCAGGCATGTTAGTTCAGGACACCTACTGAGGATCTTACAGATGAGAATACAGGACTCCAGTTAATTGCCTGTATGTGCATGGAACCACCAGCTAGTGTAGGCAGAGAATCTCAATATCTCCATCCATTAGGATAAATTCATCACAGAGGGAATCAATGAAAATCAGTTTCTTGTTGTATAACATGGTGCCTACTTATGCACAGGGTATGTTCCAGTGGATGCCTAAAACCTCAGATGGTACTAAATCATAGCACTATGGTTTTCCTATATATAAATGTCTATAATAAAGTTAAGAACTTTCACCTTCTGACTTAAGGGAAGCACTTTATGGCTTCTCTTTGTCATGTTTGAATTGTCAGCATCGCTACTCTTGCACTCCAGGGCCATTTATTGAGTAAAAATAAGAGTTGCTTGAGCGCATCACTGCATACTGTGGCAGTAGATCTAACCAAGACTGGTACTAAGTGAATAATAGGCAGGAAGCATATACAACATGAAATGCTGGAAAATGGTATGATTCACATCCCAGGCAGGATGGAGTAAGATTGTGTGATCATGCTACCCAAAATGACATGTACTTCAAAACTTTTTATATTTCTTTTTCCATATTTTATATTGATGCATTGAAGTTATACATGATGATGGGATTTATTGTTACATATTCATATATACACACGATAAAACAATATGATTTGGCCAACATGCCTCCCAAGCACTTCCCCCCTTCCTCCTCCCATCCTCTGGTTGCTTTCTTCTGCTGATCTGCCTTTGAAATTTTTTTAACTATTCCAGTTTGTATTGATTGGGAATTATTTAATATCTTAGAGGTGCAAAATATACTTTTATTCATCCCCTCTTTACCCTCCCACTTTTCCCTCCCATCCTACCCCTTTCCCCTTCTCTCTACTCTACTAGACTTCTTTACTTCATCTATTAATTTGTATTTAAATGGTCCTTTGTGTAATCTTATCCTACCCTCTCTTTCTCTCTTTCTTTTATTTCACTCTAGCTTCCACATATGAGAGAAAACGTTCAACCTTTAAGTTTCTAAGTCTGGCTAATTTCAGTTAGCATGAAATTCTCCATTTCCATCCATTTGCCAGCAAATGCCATAACTTCATCTTTTTAAATAGCTGAGTAGAATTCCACTGATTTTATACACACACACACACACACACACACACCCCACAATTTCTTAATCCATTCATCTAATGATGGGCATCTGGGTTCATTCCATAATTTAGCTATTGTGAATAGTGCTAATATAAACATCAATGTGGCTATGTTGCTGTAATATGTTGATTTTAGATCTTTTGGAATGATCCCCAGCAGTGGGATAGCTGAGTCATATGGTAGTTCCACACCTAGTTTTTTTGAGGACTCTTTATACTCCTTTCCAGAGTGGTTATACTAGTCTGCAGTTCCAATAATGAAAAGTGTTTTTTTCTCCCCCACAACCTTGCCAGCAATTGTCTGTTGCTCACATTCTTGATTTTTGCCATTCCGACTGGAGTAAGATGAAATTTTAATGTAGTTTTGATTTGCATTTCCCTTATTACTAGAGATGCTGAGCGTTTTTCATATGTTTACTGGCCTTTTGTGTTTCTGTTTAGTTCTTTTTTCTACTTACTGACTAGGTTCTTTGGCAGGGGTAGGAGGTTGGTGGTAAGTTTTTTGAGTTCTTTGTATATTCTGGATATTAGTCCCCTATCAGAGGCATAGCTAGCCAAAGTTTTCTCCCATTCTGTAGGCCATTTTTTCAGTCTTCATCATTCCCTTAGCTGTGCAGAAGCTTTTTAGTTTAATGGCATCCCACTTATTGATTCTTGGTTTTATTTCTTGCAATTTGGCGGTCTTGTTAAGGAAGTTGGTGCTAACTCCTATATGATGAAGAATTGACCCTGTGTTTTCTTCTAGCAGTTGTACAGTTTGGGTCTAATTCCTAAGTCTTTGATCCATTTTGTTTCAAGTTTCATGCAGGGTGAAAAATAAGGATCTAATTTCGTTTTTCTACATATAGCAAGGTATCCAGTTTTCCCAGTACCATTTGTTGAAAAGGCTGACCTTTCTCCAAGATACATTTTTGCCACCTTTGTCAAATATCAAATGGCTAAAGGTTTGTAGATTTTTCTCTGTGTCTTTTATTTCATTGGTCTTCATGTCTATTTTGATACCAATACCATATTTTTGTTGTTGTTGTTGTTGTTACTATAGCTCTATAGTATAATTTCAGATCAGGTATTGTGATGTCTCCTGCTCCACTTTTCTTGCTTAGTATTGCTTTGATTCTTCTGGTTCTCTTGTTTTTCCAAATGAATTTAAGAATTGTTCTTTCTAATTCTGTGAAGAATGACATTGGTATTTTAATGGGGATTTCATTAAATCTGTATAGCACTTTTGGTAGTATGGCCATTTGACATATTAACTCTGCCTATCCAAGAACATGGGATGTCAGTCTATCTTCTAAGGTCTTCTTCAGTTTCTTTTTCAGTTTTCTGTAGTTTTCATTGTAGAACTTTTCACCTCTTTGGTAAGAGTAATTGTCAAGTTTTGGGGGGGGTTGTTTGTTTTGTTTTGAGGTTATTTTGAATGGAATGGTTTTCCTGATTTTGTCCTCGGCTAAATCACTGTTGGAGTATAGGAAAGGTATACTCCATGGATCTTGATCTTGTATCTTGCTACTTTGCTAAATTCATTCATTAGCTCTAGAAGTCTTCTGGTGGAGTTTTTTGGATCTTCTAGGTATACGATCATATCATTAGCAGAGATAGTTTAACTTCTTCCTTTCCTATTTGTGTCCCTTTGATTTTCTTTTCTTGCCTAATTGCTTTTGCTAATGTTTCTAGGTCTATATTGAATAGGACTGGTGACTTTGGACATCCTCTTCTTATTCCTGAATTTAGTGGAAATGCTTTGAATTTTTCTACATTTAGTATGATGTTGGCTTTGGGTCAAAACTGACCTTTACAATGGTGATAAGTTACTTCAATATCTAGCTTCTCCAGGGTTTTTTATTTTTTTAAAGAGAGAGAGGGACAGTGAGAGAGACAAAGAAAGAAAGAAACAACTTTATTTAGTTTTTCACATGGCCTTAGTTGCTCCAACACTTAGTTGTGTCCGTGGTGCTGGGGTTTGAACCCAGGTCCTTGTGCTCTCCAGGCAAGCGCCAAAACCGCTTAGCCACTGCTCCAGCCCCTTCTCCAGGGTTTTTAACACGAATGAGTGTTGGATTTTATCAAAGGACTTTTCTGAATTTATTGAGATGATTTTTGTCCTTAATTCTGTTTAAGTGATGATCACATTTATTGATTTACAAATGTTGAACCAACCTTGTGTCCCTGGAATGAAATCCACTTGATCATGTGTATTATCTTTTTGATGTGTTTTTTAATGTGTTTTGTTAATATTTTATTAAGAATTTTTAGATCTATGTTCAATGGGGATATTGGTCTGTAGTTTTCTTTCCTTGATACATCTTTGTCTGGTTTTGGTATTAGGGTTATGTTTGCCTCATAATAAGTATTTGGAGGTGTTCCCTCCCTTTCAATTTCTTGGATTAATTTAAGAAAAGTGGTGTTAGTTCTTCTGTAAAGCTCTGGAAGAACTCAGCAGAGAATCCATCTGGTCCTGGGCTTTTATTTTGGGGAAAGCTTTTAATTGCTGTTTCAATTTCATTACTTGATATTGGTTTGTTCAGGATTACTATATCTCTCTAATTCAATTTGGGAAGGTCATTTGTGTCTAGAAATTTGTTGATGTCTTCTAAATTTTTCAGCGTATTAAAACATAAATTCTCAAAGTAGGTTCTGATAATCCTCTGGATTTCAGCAAGGTCTGTGGTGATATCTCCTTTTGTGTCTCTGATTTTATTGATTTGTTTCATCTTGTTTTGTCTTCTGATTAGTTTGGCTAAGGATTTGTCAATTTTATCTATCTTTTTAAAGAACCAACTCTTTATTTTCATTGATTCTTTGTATTTTTTATTCTCAATTTCATTGATTTCAGCTCTGATTTTTATTAACAGTCTTCTGCTGGTTTGCCAGCTACTTTATTTTTCTTTTTCTAAGGTCTTGAGGTGGAACATAAGCTTATTTATTAGGGATCTCTCTAATTTTTTAATGGAGGCACTCAGTTCTATAAACTTTCCTCTTAGAAATTCTTTTGTACTATCCCAGAGATTTGTATATGTTGTGTCTTTGTTCTCATTCATTTCTAAGAAGTGACCATCATTGATCTAAATGTGACCTGATGCTTCTCTCTTGTGGCTTTTAATGCTCTTTCCTTATTCAAAGGAAAATGCTGAGCATTTTTATTATGATATGTCCCAGCAAGTTTCCCATTTGGCTGAGTATATTTGGGATCCTGTAAGCCTCCTGAATAAGAATGTCTATCTCATTTCTAATATGGGAGAAGTTTTCTATAACTGTCCCATTGAAAAAGTTCTTTATGCCTTTAGTTTGTGTCTCCATGTTCTCTTCTATCCCAATGATTCTCAGAATTGTTCTTTTAAAGTTGTCCTAGAGATCTTGTATATTCTGGTCATGTTCTATAATTGTTTCCCTTTACTATCTTCTGTATATTCAATATCATGTAGCCTGTCTTCAATGCCTGAAGTTCTGTCTTCAAGGGCTGAGGTTCTATTTTCTACATCTTCTAATCTTTCAGTGTGCCTTCAAGTGAGTTTATAATTTAATTGATCTTGTCTTTCATTTCTAGAAGTTCTGCTTGATATCTTTTCACTATTTCTATTTCTTTATTAAAGTAATCTTTCATGTCCTGTAATTGCTCTCTTAATTCCTTCCTTAAACCTTCATTTAATTCATTGAACAATTTGGTGAACAAATTGTTATAATCTTTATCTGGGATTTCGTCCACTTCCCAGTCAATGGGATCCTTTATTGGGGGATTGTGGATTTTGGGGGGAAATTTGTTTGCCTGTTTTCTCATATTTTCAAAAGTCTTTTTATTGCACATTGAGTGAAGTAGATTCCTTTTCCTCTTATTTTGTGTGTAATTACTTATTTGTTCAGAGTCTTCTCTCTGTATCTGATGTATGGGTAGATGCCAAGGAATGGCATCTGAGTTCCCTGTTTAATCCTCCTTGAGTCGTTGTTGATGATTTAGGTTTATTTATTTGTTTATTTACCTCTTCCCTTCTTGCATTGGAGTAACATCAGGGAAAGTTTAGTTCAGCAGCCAAATCTCAAATCTATGAACTTTTAGTGACCCTATAGATTGCCAGCACTGCATAGAATAGAGGGAAACAATTACAACAACCAGTGCAAATGATATACAACATTAAACTGATTACTAGGCTCCTATTATGATATCTACAATGTTAATTGCCACAAAAATCCAGAAATGGTAGAGTCAGCACTTATCATTGTGATAAGTAACCATGTACTATATTTGGCATTAAGGCATACAGCAGTTGTCCATTTTAGCCTCCACAGCATTAATGGTGGGGGCAGGAGTTATATAAACCTATTAGTACTAAAAGATGGTAAGAAAACAATTAAGAGAAAACAAAATGTTATTGGAATATAAAAAAGCTTACAATTTCAAAAAGTGAACAGAGAGTTAAAAAGAGATGTAGGATATGACAGTTATAAGGAAGGAATAGAGAAAATAGAATACAGTTGAGGAAGAGAGAGCAATAGAATAGAATTTATTATTTTTTAAGAGAGAAGGACAGTGAAAGAGAGAGAGAGAGAAAGAGAATCGATTTTATTTCGCTTTTTGTGGCTTTCATTGCTCCAACACTTCATTGTGTACATAATTCTGGGGTTTGAACCCGCATGCTCGTGCATGACAGGCAAGTGCCATAACTACTGAGCTACCACTCCAGCCCCTAGAATTTGATTTTTATCAGAATGAAAGAGAGAAGAAAAAACAAGAGAAACAAAAAATTGAAAAACAGTACAAAACAAAAATCAAGATATACTAAAGTCCCAATCCTCAAAACACAGGGCAGGGAAAAATAACCACATTAAAAAAAAAGTGCTAACAAAGAAAAATAAGCAAATATATACATAAGTACACACACACACACACACACACACACACACACACCAATCAGAACAGAAAAAACATACAAAAAAAAAAGAAGAGGAGAAAAGGAAAAGGTGGGGGGAGATCCTTGATGAAAAATTGAGGAATTGTGTCCACTGAGTGTCACTTTGAGTTCAAAAATTCTCAGCTTCCTTTCTCACCAGTCTGAGGTAAGATGGGATGGGAATTACTGAGAGCTGTCTGCACAAATCAAATTAATGAACTCCCGGGGTAGGGGTGTGGAGTTCTATGGGTGGAACGACAGTGGGTAGGGCTTGAGTCTGCTCAGGCCTCCAGTGCTTTGCTGGGTGGAGACCGCTCGAAAGAGACCAGACCAGAGCACCCCAAGAGCCCAGCCCTTGTCTAACTCTGCTGGAAGTCTGGGTCCCAAAGAGACTCTCCTGAGGTGGGGCAGTCAGTCCTTCACCCTCTCCTCAGCCCATGAACACAGCCCTTCCAGACCTCCCACATGAAAAACTAAATAAAATTGATTTTTTTCCTCTCTCTCTCACTGTCCATCTCTATCAAAAAAAAATGTTATATGACTTACAAAATAATTTAAAGTTGAAAGCCTTCCCAACAGGTAGAACTTCTGAAATATGAAGTTTAATATAGTATCAACAATTCTGAAGTCCTCCATAAATACAGAACAACAGCTTATATGTCTAATGAGAATTAATTTCACAAGCATCACCAATAGTTATTAATTATTTTTATTACCAACTAAAATATTATGTAAATAGAATTTAAGCAAGTCAATTAGACAAAAATGCATCTTTGAGATTTAGACTTTTTTTAAAGAGAGAGGGACAGTGACAGAGAGAATCAGTTTTATTCAGTTTTTCACATTGCTTTCATTGCTTTGACACTTCATTGTGTACATGGTGTTGGGATTTGAACCCAGGTCCTTGTGCATGCCAGGCAAGCACTGTAACCACTGAGCAACCACTGAGCTGCCACTCCAGCCCCAGCTTTAGACATTTTTGTTGGATTATCTTCTATAGTAGAAGGACAGGTATTTTTTAAAGTTACCAGTTAAAGGGAAACCGTCTCCTCTCTTTCTGACTTGCAGTCTCACTTCCACTACAGAAGATTATGATATAGGCTATTCAATTGCAGGATGTATCTTTGTTGAAATAATTTTATTGCAATGTTTCATATGTGTCCTGATTCATTGCGAAAGTATCGTCTTCAGAAGGCATAGATTATATAAGCGAATAGAGTACTTTTTGCAGTCTAGGATGTGGCAAAGTTCCAGTGAAATGTCACAACTCGCATTGCACACAAATCTGCTGAACATGTCACAGCCCGTGGTCTAAGCAGCAGACCACACGTTCTGGAGTGAATCCCACTGTCAGTCTGTGAATTCTGAATACTCTGCAAATACTTTTTAAAAATTTCACATTAAGGGGCTGGAGTAGTAAGGGGTGGTTACAGCGCTTGCCTGGTATGTGCAAGAACACGAGTTCAAACCCCAGCACCATGTACACAATGAAGTGTCAGAGCAACAAAAGCCCCATGAAAAACTGAATAAAATTGATTCTTCCCCCCCCCCACTGTCCCTCTCTCTTTAAAAAAAAATGCACATTGAACACTTGAAAATATTCTGATACTGATGCCTTTATCCTTTGTTTCTGTAGTATACATTTGTCACTTCCATTATGATAGCACTTAATAGGTTTTATCAATCCCAATGTAAATGAAAGATTCTCCGACTGTTGTTGAGAGAAGTTAAAAAAGCGTCAGTTTGTCCATAGGTCAAAATCTCCAGATGGCTTCAACAACTTAGTGTTTAAACTTATCTTAGATTCCAGAATGATTTCCATGCATCTTTCTTGTTTAAAATAGATTTGAATTGCTTTGAATATATTACCTTATTTACCTTTCCAAAATGAAAATGGAAAACACAACTATTACAACTGAACTTCCTAGGGACACCTAAAATGAACCCTTAGTTTTGAGGACCACACCACAGAAGAGGAAATTGTCCTGCCAGGCTTTGGAGCCTCCTGAAAGGGGACAGACAGTCATGAGTCATGAGGCTACAAGGAAAATTCTACAAACTGGCCCCACTATGCTGACCCCACATGCTTGCACTTTTAAAAAGCAACTTACCTGCAGCCCTGCCGGCCTACGCCAACTGGATATGTTACATTCCCCAGCAAACTATCTGATAGTGTCAGGAGAAATGCAGGCCCAGAAATGTCGATAAGAATTTAAGTTACCCTCAAGGGGTATTTTTGTGACTCTTGTATAGACTAGATCCCAGAACTCATGAAAATAAGGGTAATTTCTCCTAACCATAAAATGTGTAAGAACAGCTTCCAATTAGAACATGCCAGCATGAGCCTAAGTGACTTAGAGTTGTCATGGCAGTGGGGACTTGAAAATCTGATGTTATCCTGCTATTGGTCAAAAGTCAAGAGGTAGGGGGCTGGAGCAGTGGCTCAGAGTTTATGGCACTTACCCAGCATGCACAAGTATGTGAGTTCAAACCCCAGCACCATGTACACAACAAAGTCTCCAGGCAATGAAGGCCACATGAAAACCTAAATAAAATTCTTTCTCTCTTTCTCTCTCTCTCTCTCTCTCACTGTCCCTCTCTCTTTACATTAAAAAAGAAAAGTCAAAAAGTGGGGACCTGGAGCGGTGGCTCAGTGATTAAGATGCTCGCCTGGCATGCGCAAGGATGTGAGTACAAACCCCAGCGCCACATACACAACGAAGTGCTGGAGGAATGAAAGTCACAAAAAAACTAAATAAAGATTGCTTCTCTCTCTCTCTCTCTCTCTCTCTCTCACTGTCCCCTCTTTCTTTAAAAAAAAAGTCAAGAGGTGGACTTCCCTGAGACCCCCCCAATAAAACTAGAGAGCAAAAGGGGCATGCTGTCCCTCTCTTCCCTGAGAGAGGACCTACTCTCTCCCTTGAGACTGTCCCCCTCTCTCCTTTCCCATCCCTCCTAAGAAACTCATTCCTGCTGCTCTGAATGAGGGGTCTTAAATCTTTCTGGCCTGACCATAAGAATCAGGGTGTGAAGTGGGGGTGCGGGTCTCTGTGCTGCCTCAGCTTCCTGGCCAACTTCAGCACTGTAACACTTCAACCACCACCCCTACCCCCAAATTGGCCCCTGATCCTTTCCAGGAAGGTGCAGTTTAGGCCTAGATTTCTAAAATGTCCCCTTTTTTTTTTGTCTATATATATATATATAGACAAGCTCTTATTTTGCAATATTATTTGAGATGCTTGATGAGTTCACTTAAAAAAAAGCAGGACACATGATAGTAGATCATTAACACAGAGGCAGACTTCTGACTGGTGTTGGTATTATATTTATTATATCTCACCAGCTTTCTGTTTTTTACCTTTCCTTATGAAAACTCCAGCTGGGATCTGTTTCAGTTACATCAAACTCTCACCTTTACTGAGCTTTAGCTAGGCTATACTGCTCATCTTATTGCCACTCAAACTTTTGATTCTTTTTTCTCATGGATCCTTTTGAATTAAATCTGATTTTTATTTATTTATTTATTTATTTATTTATTTTTTAAAGAGAGAGGGACAGTGAGAGAGACAGAGAAAGAGAGGAACAACTTTATTTAGTTTTTCACATGGCCTTAGTTGCTCCAACACTTAGTTGTGTACGTGGTGCTGGGGTTTGAACCCACATCCTTGCACATGCCAGTCAAGCACAGTAACAACTGAGCCACCTGTGAACCTGCTCCAGCCCCTGTGAACTCCTTTTTTGCTTGATGCCCTGAAGCCTTGATTTTTCCATTTCCCTTGCTGGGTGATTAGAAGCACATTGCTGACTCAGCTCTGCCCATCAGTGCTAAACAACTGACTCAGCTAAAGCAGCAGAGGCCTGCATTCATTTGCTCATCGTTCAGCGCTCCTTCCGACTGGCATCTATAGATCACTCAGATGGCCAGGGCCTCTTGGAAGACATGCACGCAACTAAGCAGGGAAGGGAGCATGGCAAAACAGAGCCTGCACTGGCCAGGGATTCCAAACATTGATTTTGGAACAGTGAGAGAGAGAACAGTGAGAGAGAGAGAGATAGAATCAATTTTTATTGAGTTTTTCACATGGCTCTTGTTGCTCTGACACTTAGTTGGGTACGTGGGTGCTGGGGTTTGAACCCATGGGCTTGTGCATGCAGGAGAGCGCTGTAACCACCAAGCCACCACTCCAGCCCCCAAAACACATTGTTTGTTTTTTTCCGGGGCTTGTGCGTGCTAGGCAAGCGCTCTGCCACTGAGCTAAATTCCCAACCCCCAACACATTGGTTTTAATACCCAGCTCTGCCAATACCTAGTTAATTTTCTGGGATAAGTATCTTAATATTTTTGAATCTCGAATTTCTTATCTGTAAAATGGAGGTGTGGGTGAAGCCCTGAGAGCAGATGACACATCATGCAAAGGCGAATCAGAGTCAGAACAGCTTGAGGAGGTTGAGACCCAGGGTGTTATTCAGTTAAGCCAGCCCAGAGTCTTAATGCCAGCTACCCCTTAGGGTCACCTGATGACATTTGTAATTGGTCCACCTTTAAGACCTTTTTCATTAGTCCTGGGTGGGGCTCAAGCATTGGTATTCTCAAGCGTTAGCAAGCATCAGAATTACCTGGACAATTTGTTAAAGCACAGAGGGTTGAGACATACTGACTCAGTCTATCTGGGGCACGGCCCGGAATTCACATTTTTAACAGGGTTCCAAGTGATGCCAAGATGCTGGTGCTGGGAACCCATCCCCCTGCAAAACCACTTAAAGTGGGTGCCGAAGGGATCAGTAGAAGATGCCTGCAAGGTATGTAAGGGCATCTGCTTTATTCTCTACTAAAGGAGGAACATGGCATGGTATCACCCTGAAATTTCACTCCGTTTTGTTAACCATGTGGAGGATTTAGCTTTTAAAACACAGGTATTAAGGGAAAGGCAATAGATGTCACCCCTCAGAGGGGAAGCTGATGAGTAAAATATATCTCTTTTTTTCACTGTTGACTTTTGTGAATGCATGAATTTTATATCATATGCATTTATTATCCAATAATTGTAAAACCACCAAGACCATGGCTCAGCTTAATGAGTAATAAAAGTAACACTGGATCCCTCTGACATGTTATATCAGGTTATCATCTTCCCCATGTGTGGTTCCCTGATGTTCTTGCAATGTCATAAAATTCATTTGAGCAGTTACAAAAGATCACAAAAAGAATCGGGGAAAGGACTGAAGGCAGGAAGGAAGGGAGAAAGGAATGGAAGGAAAGGAAAGAAATATGGCTGTTATAATAAAGTCTGTGATTTATACTGAGCCATAAATCACAGGATCTTTTAGGAGAAAAATATCACATCTGAGAACTATATAAAGATCATGATTAAAAGGAACACAATAGAATCTGAGCAAAAGATGTCACGTCAAAGGTAAATTATCAATTGAAAACAACACTTAAACATACTTTAGTAAGGATATTTCCATGTCACAAAGATGTAGACATGAGAAGGAAAGCAAGTCTATAACCTTTATTTATTTACATCTTTATTTGTCTATATTTATATTTATCTAACTTTAACAGATATCGACTGGGATGGGTAGATGATAGATAATAGATGATAGTCATATAGATGACAGAAAATACGTGCATTTATAATCTTCATATACTAAATATAATTTGATAGTTACATAGTAGAAATGCAGAAACCCGCCTTTAATATTGTGTTAAGTGGATAGTGGATGTGCATATCGCGGCGCATTCAAGCCATTTCCACAAGAGGGCGCCATGAAACCACAGACAATAAGGTCGTGTTCCTGATTGTTTCTAGTATTTCTCAGCTGAAGCACAGAGGACTGGAAAATGAGAACCAGGCAGGTCCGCAGCTTTAGAATGAATGAACAAAGCACCCTGGTACCACCGCCCAGTGTGATTTTCTGTCAACTTAAGAATTTAATACTTGTAAATATTATCAAGACAAGATTCCTTATTAGAAGCTTTTAATTCTTCTTGATGTGAAAAAAGAAATATGATTACTTATATTGTATTCAATGTGATGCATTCATAGATCTTCATGAAAATTGCACTTAAGGTTACTTAAGTTTAATAAATCCTACTTAAATAATCATGAATGGCAATGGGGTTCAAATCCCATTTCCCCATGTGCCATCGTCCTGGGAACATCAGGTCTGTCTCTTCTTTATTGTTCCACGTTATCCAGACAATTCAAGGAAGAGGAAAGATATCAATAAACATGTGAACATTTCCATCTTTGCTAGTAACCAGAGAAATGCAAATTAAAATTAGAAGGAGGTGCCATTCTAGAATGACTCATCATAGTGCCAAAAATTTTAAAGTCAAATATGAGTTTGTAGGAAAACGGGCACCTTCATGCACTGCTGGAGGAGTTTAAATTAGTATAAGGCTTTAAAGAGTTAGTTTTTATGAGATAAAACCAAGTTATTTTCAAGGTGATCATACTACTCCCTCGAGAGACCCATTTTCTTTGCTAGTCATTTGAGTTTTCTGTTGAGTTAGCTAAATTTCCAAGGAGTAATAAAAGCTTCTATTTGCCACTAAAGTATTCATATTCTTGAAGCCCCACTTCCTGGCTAGTGCTAAAGGCAAGATGTCAGTTGAATGTTGATCTTCACTTATTCTTCAAGTCTTTTCTCTCTGCCTGAGAGGCCACCTTCCCTGACCCCCACAGATCATCACCCCATGCTTCTGGTTCCTGCTGAGATGTTGGCAAAGGCACTGACAGCTATCCTCAGTTAGGCTTTCTAAATTCATCCCAGAACTCTGCAGAGCTTATCAAATTTAGGTATTATGCATTGATTTCCTGGATCTTATTGGGTCTGTATTCTGCACTAGTTTGCAATCTCCTTGAAAGGAGGAAGTGGACCTGTTTTATTCACCTACATATGCCCAGTGTTCACAAAGTGCCTGATACTTAGTGAATCTCCATAAAGATCTAGTAAATGGATGAATGGATGAATGCATTTTCTTCAGACTGTTATAGACATAGTCCTTAATCCCATCAATGTCGGCTTGGAGCAGGATGTGACAGGTGTTTCCATGAGCAAAAAAGTGATTCAGGACAGGTGAGGTGGTACACATCTGTATTCCCAGCAACTTAGGGGACTGAGGCAGGAGGATCACAAGTTTAAGGGCTCAGCAGCTTTTAAGGAACCTGTCTCAAAAATATATATAAAAGGACTGGGGATATAGTTCAGCAGTACAGTGCCCCTGGGTTCAATCCCTCCAGAAAAAAAAAAGAATAAGAAAGATGGAGGAGGAGGAGGAGGAAGGAAGGAAGGAAGGAAGGAAATAGAAGAAAAAAAGAAAGGGAGGAAAAAAGGTTATTCAGGCTTGTATACTTTATTTCCATCCTGACCAATCATAAAGAAAATTCTAGACTACCCTTCAAATTCCCCCCAACTCCTCTTTTTATCCCATTTCTCCCTTCTCTTAAAAATCCCTTCATGCTTTGCTCCATCTGTAATATTCAGTCCTGAGAGAACGGGTAAATTTGGCAGTGTTGCAGATGAAAGCAGAAAGTCCCTCTTTGGTTTTCCCCCATCTCCGTTCCAAGTGTGCAGACAGCTCTGTTGGACTGTCAGGATCACGCAGCAATCCATAACTGAGATAAATTGTCATCTAATCCTCTGGTACAAGACAGCAAGCCAGACAATAAGCCAAAAACCCCAAGTGAAACACATGATCAATGATGTGTCTCAAAGAAAATGCCAAGCAAACAAATGGGGTTTCTGACAGCTCCTGTGCTTACATTTTCCTGTAATCTCATTAGGATAAGCACCTCTTCGTCTCTTTATGTAAGTTTCTCAAGTGTGCACTGTCATCCTAAACCCACATTCTTACAACATCACATTCGTGAGTCAAGACCAAAATCTTCAATCTGTCTAAATCTAAATTGTGCAGTGTGTGTGTGTGTGCGCGCGCTCGTGTGCTTGTGTGTGGGTACGAGTGACTGAATCTTCCTTTAGTGTAGTTATGGATCTATATATCTTAAGTTTTATCTAATGTTGATAATGACAAGCACTTAACATAACAAAGGGTTTCACACACATTATTAGTTCAGGTAATTTGATTCATTTTAGGAGAAATGACTTCTAAGCAGCCCATCCAAACCCTTGCAGGAGGAGACACTGGCAACAGGCTCCTCTGGTCCTAGTCCGCATCCACTCCATAGATCATAGCATCCTGCTGCCAATGTCCAGCTCCCAAATTCCAGCTTTTCCCATAGCAGCCCTCCCAGCAAGTCACCTAGCCTGGCTTCTGTCCTGACCTAGAAGACTTGGCAGTGTGATAGATCAATCAGAGCTGAGCTCTAATAGCTACGAATAGCTGTTATGGTTTAGTGTCCTGTTTCTATGAATGACACTTATTCTAACAAGGACTTCCCCTGCCTTAACCCAAGTATTTCAGGATCTTACAGATATTACTTCAATTTTTTAAAAATTGCAATTAGAGAGAAAGGGACAGAAAAAGTCACAGACTAGACAAAAGGTTTTAGCCTCCCATTATTTCTTGAAACCAGAACTCCAAAAACACAGGGGATGATCGGCTCTGCTCTCACCTTCTGCTTCCAATGATCCAGAAGGTCCTGGGCTCAGGACTTGCTCCATCAATGGGGACTTTGGGGACAGATAAGAGAGGAACTGTCCCCTTCCTGCCCCTGAGCCACTGAGTAATCATTAAACAGGAGAGAAACTATTGGAGGTTGTGATGGTGGGGAAGGGTTCTGGACTACTCCAATTTCATCAGAGAAGATTTTGTGGGCTAATTAGTTATTCTGATTTTTTTGTTTGTTTGTTTTTGTTTTTCAGCAATAGAGATAGACTTCAGGGTCTTGCACGTGCTAGGCAAGAACACTACAACTGACCTATTCCCTGGCTCACCGGGAGAACTGAGGGGAAGGGTGATTCTCCATTACTCTGTAATAGAAACACTAAAAATCAAGCAAACACAATCTCTTAAAATGGGGTTGGGTACTAATTCCTAGAAGAATGAATGAATGAATATATATTCTGTCTCATTGCCACAAACACACAGCCAACAGCTGTGGTTAAGTGTTAGACTCAGGGCTGGACTTCTCAGGTTCTGAGTCTGGTTTAAATAAGTACTCATGATATGTCCTTATGGAAGATTTGTCACCTTCTGTAATGTCTTCATCTCTAAAATGGGGGTGATGATAGCCTCACTCTGGGTTGTGATAAAGTTCAACGAGCAACTTGTATAAAGTGCTTGAGCTGCACATGAGCTGCACGTGTGCACCTGCGTACAGCCAGACAAATGCTCACTGGTTTTATTGTTGTTCTGGGAAGAAAGTGGCAGATCATGTGGAACTTTAGTTTAAAAAAAAACAGAAAGTGGGCTGGAGTAGTAGAGCTCAGCCGTTATGGTGCTGACATGCGCGAGGTCGCAGGTTCAAACCCCAGCACCATGCACATAACAAAGTGTCAGAGTAACGAAAACCACATGAAAAACCAAATAAAATTCATTCTCTCTCTCCCCCCCCAATCTCCCTCTCTTTTAAAAAATAATAATAATAGAAAGTAATCATAATTTTTTATTCCTAATTGGGTGCCAAGCCCCTCAAAGAGATTGAGCAATGTGGATGATCCAAGCCCTGTGGAGAAGCCAACTGGAGAGCTATTTTGGCCAAAGGGCTTCTCAGGGCCCTTCAGTCACACACTTGAGCAATTACTTAATTTGCTTTCTCATACTCCACCGTGAGCTCTGGTCCTAATTCACAGCTCACAGCTGTGCTCACACAGTGTAAGCTAATGAAACTGGACACCGAATTTCATTCAAATCACCTGCTCTGGGTTTGTGAAACTCATCTAGAGATAGCAGCAAACCAGGAGTTCCAAATCAAATTGGAAGAATGCACTCCCATCCAGGTGTGCTGCTGGAGGATCTGAGGACCCTCAGGTCCCCAACCAGGACAGACCGGGATTTCTGCCTCTGGATGAATCAGGATGAGGTTCTCCCAAGCTGCCTTCACAAAGCACATCACTCTAGTACAGAGCTCTGAAGTTCACAATGCCATTTCAAACACATTCTTACTCTCTCACTTTCTATCTCTATCACTCCTCCCCTCCCTTCCTCCAGCTCTTAAATTGTATTTTTTTCCCATTTCATTGGCAAGGGGGGAAGGGTCAAATAAATTCAGTGACAGAGATGGAACTCACAGCCCCATATCTTTCCCTTCAAACACAGGGCTCTTTCTACTCTGCCTCAGTTGTCTCAAATTTAATAGACCGTACACTCAACGTCTTCTGCTAGAGACATTTCAGTTAAAATTTAATCCATTGTACTTTCATCCTAAAAGCCATAGTTCTTTATCTTTTACTTTTGTTCATCATTCTTCACTTTGAAAAATTAGCCTCATCAAAATTAGTTAAGGAAGAGTCTAGGAAAATGACAGGGTAGGAAACACCAGAAAACAATTGCACTGGCAGAATCCATTTGGCCCATCTTAAACCACTAGTAAAAATCGACTTGGCATGGATCAAAGACTTAAATGCAAGTCCTGAAACTGAAAGTTCCTAAGAAAACATAGTGGAAAAGCTCCTTGACTCAGGTCTTGGCAATGGTTTTGTGGAAATGACACCGAAAGCAAATGTAAACAAGGGGGACTACATCAAACCAAAAAAGCTTCTGCATAGCAAAGGGAACAACCAACGAAATGAAAAGGCAAGCTACAGAATAGGAGAAAACATTTGTGAACTGAATAGCCAATAAGGGGTTGATACTCAAAATATCTAAGAAACTCATCCCATTCCAAAGCTAAAACCAAACACTGCCCCCCGCTGCCAAATAACTCAATTACAAAATGGGCAAAGGACGTTTTTCCAAAGAAGAGACTCTAACACCCACCAGGTACATGAACAGATATCAAACATCACTAATCAGCAATTAAGTGCCAATCAAAACCACAATGAGATATCACCACGTGCCTGCTAGGATGGCTCCTAGCAAAAACACAAGAGATAACTAGTAATTCATGGATGTGGAGAAAGTGAAACCCTTGTACTCTGTTGGGGGGAATGGAATTGGTATCACCACTATGGAAAACAACATGGATGTGCCTCAAAAAATTAAAAATAAAACTACCATACAATTCAGCATTCCCACAGGTGGGTACATATCTGAAAGAACTGAAATCCCCATCTATGTTGAAGAGATAGCTGCACCCCTATGTTCATTTCAGCATCATTCACAATTGCCTAAACTTGGCCAAAACCTAAAGGTCAATTGGTGGATTAATGGGGTTTTTCAAAATTTGATGTATATGCACACAGTGGAATTTGAGTCATCCGTTAAAAAGAAATCCTGCCATTTGAGACAACATATATAAATCTGTAGGACATCAGGCTAAGTGAAATAAGCCACCCAAATACTGAATGGTCTCACATGTTGGATCTCAGTCTTACTCATAGAAACAGAGAATAGGAGAGTTGGCAGGGTTAGCACATGGGAGAAATGGGGAGCTGTAGGTCAAAGAGTTCAAACTTACATGTATTCAGGAATACATTCTAGAATAGTGATTATAATGAATAATACCATATTGTATACTTAAAATTTGCTAAGACAGTAGATCTTAAGCACTATAAAGATAATTATGTGAGGTGGTGTGTATGTTAGCCTAAACTTTGGTGGATGCATATCATTATACATTTGTCAAAACCCATGAAATGCATGTCTGTAATCCCAGTGACTTGGAAGGCAGAGGCAGGAGCATCGAAAATTCAAGGCCAGCCTCAGCAACTTAGCGATATCCTAGGTAACTTAGTGAGACCCTTTATCAAAATAAAAAAGAACTGGGAATGTGAGTCTGGTAAAGTACCCTGGGGATTCAATCTCTAGTACTAAAACAAAACAAAATCTTAAAAAACATGAAATGTACAGTGCAAAATCAATCCTAACGTAAATTATGCACTTCAGTCAATAATAATATGTCAATAACTGTTCATCAATTGTAACAAATGTACTACTCAAACACACAGTGTTAAAAAAGGGGGCGTATGAATGGAGTGGGGGATTCTATGGGAACTCCCTGCCCAATGTTTTTGTAAACTTAAAATGTTCATAAAATAAGTTTTAAAAAGTTTTCTTTTTTTTTAAAGGCAGTCATTCTGATTGTCTTGAGAGCTACTCCTTTAAAGAAAGAACTAACTTACAAAAATTCAAACTTATACACCAAAAAAATTAGAGCAGGTATAATTGTCTTTCAAAAATGTTCTTTGCCTTAACAAAAGGTGATACCATGGGATTCTTTTAAATAGCAAATGTCTCTAACCTATTTAAATAGGACTCTGTTTCCCAACTTTAGACTTCCCTTGTGCACACACTAGGAGCATCTAACCAGGTGTATGAAAGAAGGAACAACTTCAGACTTTATCTCTGGAGGAAAGGTAACACACCAGATAGTCTCAAAATGTCCTGAGTAGGGTGCTGGAGTGGTGGCTTGGCGGTTAAGGCACTTGCCTGGAATGCGTGAGGATATAAGTTCAAACCCCAGCACCACAAACGCAACAAAGCATTGGAGCAACGAAAGTCTCATGGAAAACTAAATAAAATTGATTCTATCTCTGTCCCTTTAACAGTTAAAAAAAATTTTTTAATGCCCTGAGTATGGGGCCGGAATGGTGGCTCAGCTGTTATGGTGCTTGCCTGGCATAGGCAAGTACATGACTCGAGTTCAAATCCCAGCACCACGTGAAGTCTTGGAGCATGAAAGCCACATGAAAAACTAAATAAAATTGGTTCTCTATTTTTCTCTCTTTACTGTCCCTCTCTCTTTAAAAAAAAAAAAGTACAATGGCAAGAAACAGAGGAGCATGTCATTTTTCCCTAAAATATAAATATTAAAGATGCATGTATTCGGTGCTGGAGCGGTGGCTCCGTGGTTACCACGCTTGCCTGGCATGCATGAGTACTCGAGTTCAAACCCCAGCACCACGTACACAACGAAGTGTCCAAGGAATGAAAGTCACATGAAAAACTAAATAAAATTGCTTCTCTTTTTTCTCTCTCTCTCACTCTCCCCTCCTTTCTTTTTTTTTTAAATGCATGTATTCCTTTTTGTTATAGTTCACTCTACATTCTAATCCATCTTTGACTTTGACAAATTGCA
Source organism: Aplodontia rufa (assembly GCA_004027875.1). NCBI lineage: Eukaryota > Metazoa > Chordata > Mammalia > Rodentia > Aplodontiidae > Aplodontia > Aplodontia rufa. The sequence goes on from PVKS010000891.1 coordinate 52,688, forward strand.
GCTGACATTTCTTGCCAAACTTTTACTGTTTCTCTGAGTAACAATACCATCTTTTTTCTTTTTGTGTAAGTGATGAGATTTAACACTTTTGTCAGGATGGGCTCATTGATGATTTATATTCTCCTCATATTGTGCAGCAGCCACATAGGAAATTGTAGCAGGATTTCAAAATCAGAATATAGTAGCTGTGATGAGAAGGCTGTTATGTGTGGGTGTTTGGAAATTATGAGATGAAAGAAAGCAAATTCTGTTTTAATAATGATTTGTACATAATGGAAACAGGTGATTTTGAGCAGATGGCTAAAAATGTTATGAAGTGGCTTTTATTCAATGAAAACTTTAAAAGTTAAAGGCCCTGATTTAGTTTAGTTCTGAATACTTCTCTTCAAAATCATAGGCAAGTGCTTTCTGGGGAGAAGGGGGCTAAATCATCCATTGAACATTTTAGAATAATCATCCATTTTATTATCGTCTTTTTCCTTTTCTTTCCCTGAGATGTTCCATTGCCTTTCCTCTTTCTTTTCTGACCTTTCTCTCATCCTATCTCCCATTAGCATCTCCTGCACAGATCCACCCAGGGATCCATCTACACTCACCTTCATTGTTTCATTGTGTCCTCTTTTCTGCCAGAGAATGTGCATCCACATGAAATTGGCAAGTTCGTTTGACAGCTTGTCTTTAGTCTCTACTGCCAAAAAAGTGAAAATGGATATTTATATGGTCCATTTCAACAAGCTGCTATTACACTGTGGGCCAACTATCTTTTAAAACAATGATTAATACTTCTTGATTGACCACCTGGAAAACTGCACTGGATTGATCCATCCTCTGTGAGTGAATGGGATTTTTCTGGACAATTAGAAGTGGGTTTTTATGTTTGGATTTTGTTTACGCCATTCATCGAGTGTGGGGCTCATGGTATTGGGTTGAACCATATGACATTGTCATTTTTATGTAAAAAAAAAAGAAATCAGCAATGTAATATAGTTCAATCTACTAGATACTCAAAAATATTTGTTGATTAAAACAGAATAGACTATAGAAATCAATCTGTAGAAGATTTGAAGTGTATAGGAAGTGCAAAAATCTAGTAAATTAATAATAAACTACAAAACAACACCCATTAGGACCAAAGAAATTCTAATCTACCACTGGAAGTTTCAACAGGGGATAAACAGGACACAGATAAACAATCTAGAAAGTTCTCAACAATTGCAATGATTTTGCCATAAGTTTGGAACTTAGCTTTCTGCACCAAAATAATAATAACGGCAAGGGCAATAACCAACATTTATTTAGCGCTTATTACGCACTCGACTTGATGCTGAGTGCCTTGTATATACTTCGCGTTTGATCCCTATCACAGACCTACGAGAGTGACTGTCTCTACCTTATAAATGAAAAAGTTAAAACAAAATTTTTATTGTCTTTGAGAAAGTAGTCCAGTTTCTTAGAGACCCATTAAATTGAAAAACAATCTTGGCCATGTTTTGATGTAACCACAGTAAATGTAGCAGGTTTTTCATAAGGATATTCTTTTAATATCTCCGGTCCTTGAGCAAAGATTCTTACGCATAATAATTAGCTGGAGACTTCCCACCCATGTAAAATTTGGACCTTATGAGTCCCTTGCTCCTCAAAATATGGTTCTTATAGCAGCACTCTTGACATGGTCTGGGAGCTTATTAGTATGCAAACTCTGGGTTGGGGATTTAGCTCAGTGGCAGAGCACTTGCCTAGCATCCTCAAGGCCCTGAGTTCAGTCCTCAGCCCTGAAGAAAAAAAAAAAAAAGAAATGCAAACTATGAGGCCTGGCACTGAAAGAATCAGAAATGCATTTTAGCAAGATCCCCAGATGATTTGTATGCACATTAAAGTTGAGAAGTGTCACTTTTAAGTGTAAAGTAGCTCCCAGGTGTCTGAATTTTAAAGAGTCTCCCAAAGTGATTCTGATACAGGTGATCAACGACAAGATCACACTCTATAAAACATTGTCCCAGGATATGATACCAAAATGCAATCCCCAGAAAGCATTATTGCAAGTGGATTGTGAATCAGTGGGTTGCAGAGTCAAGGTCATATAAAATGGGTGCATGGAGCAGTCTGTGTTCTGATGCCTTAGATGGATCCAAGAATAAAACCTAGGTATTGGTAGGGCTTCACTACTTTTTTATCCCCATGTGAAGAGAAGAATGCATCCTTTAAACTAAGGGGAGTAACCGACTGGCCCACCTCATACGTGAAGCTATTAGAAGCCAAAATATAATTTAAAAGTCTGAGTGAATGTGGCATTGACTTCTTGATATATTTGTGTTTGATTTTTTAAAAAATGATTTAAATATAACCAGGACGTGGTGACACATGCCAGTTACTTGTAATCCTAGCTACTTGGAGGCTGAGACAAGAGAATTGCAAGTTCAAGGCCAGCTTGGCAACTTAATAAAACCCTGTCTCAAATTAAAAAAAAAAAAGGGCTGGGATGGAGCTCAGTGTTAAAGTTCACCTGGGTTCAATCCCCAGTACTGAAAAATAAAATAAAAAGATTTAAATGGTTACTACTAGGTGCAGGTGATGCTGCAGTAAGGCACATGATTTATTTTGTGACTGTAAGGACCTAGTGCATATTTCTTCTTACTCCCAGGGTATATGATCAGATGGAAAAATAACTTCCACTTATGGAAAATTGGGGTTATTCTAGAAGGACAATGCTAGATAACAGGGTAGACTGATACAGAAGGAATTCCACAAACAGGCAAATTTGTCACAACAGGCACCTAAAGAATGAGATGACAGCAGGGGAGAGGAACTCTGGAGGGGCCAAAGGGCAAGCAGTCCTTTTTATAGTTAAGAGAATAGCTGCCACAAGGTGGAGCAAAGTCAAAGAGAATTGGTGTGAGAACCATAATCCTGGTTGCCTGTCTCTTGAACTCAGGTCATCCTGACTTTCTGGGTTTTAACTCACGTTCTTTGCATCTAACCTTGTGAGGTAAGGTAGGCTCTTAAATATGGGAAAGAAAAGGAGGACCTGATTAAAGGAAATTATGAAAAGCATAATTGACTTGTTAATTACACTTGCTGGATTAGAAAAAAAATTCAACAGAAAACCATGATTAGTCCCATATATTTTATTACATGTGAATCTGCTTCACAAGTTCATGTGGAATCATAAGTCAAACGGGAAGCAGAGTGGAAAACTGCACATCCTGGTAGATGTGTACTGGAATTCTGGCCTTGCTAGGACTTAAACATTCCCTGGACTTTCTAAGCCTCCAGACGCTCCTCTGCAAAATGAGGATAGTGCCCCCACTTTGTAGGGTTCCTCTGAGAATGCACACAAAATGCTCAGCTTAACAGGATGCCAATTTTCAACAAGAATAAATTGGTGGCTTACTAACATTAAGAAATTAACATTCAATACATTTTATTGACTGTTTATTGGTCATTTTGATGAAATCAAAGATGATTAACATATTGTCTCTGATTTTTAAATCTGATTTTACTAGACATGATTAAACCTGAGATTATAGGAATAAAAATAACCAAAATTCACTTGATATGTACAATAGTTTATAAGCACTTTTTTAAAATGGGGTCTCTCCATTGCTTAGACTGGCCTCTAATTCCTGGGTTGAAGTGATTCTCCTATCTCAGCTTCCCAAGTAGCTGGGATGGCAGGCCTGAACCATGATGCCCAGATGTAAGTACTTTAAATGGATTATCTCAGAAAGTACATAACACATTCCCAGGAGCTAGGAAATAAATCATTTTACAGATGAGGAAACTGAAGACAAGGGAGGTGCAATAATTTTCACCTCTCAGGAAGCAGTGGAGCTTGAATTTATCTTTGGCCACCCTGTCTCTGGGCCTTGTTTAGATCACACTGGTTGAGGTCTAAACTCAGGCAATGGCTCAGTTCTACTGGCTGTAATCTCTCCATCAACATTGTATTTCCCAGATACATACATGAAATAAATCCCAATAACATCATGAATGATATACGAATCCTGCTTAGATTTGACTATGATTATCACCTAAGTGGGTTGCCTGCCTCTGGTCATCTTTCCTCAGAGGTAACGCATCCTTCCACACTGCCAACAGTTATCTTTATTCAACACAAACCTGATCATGACACTTCTCTACTTGAAAGACTCTGCTGTCGGTAGAACTGTGTCCAAGAGCACAGCATGACATGAGGCTTCTCCCAGCCAGCCCTGACCTTCTTCTTTAACCTCTGCTTTGGACATTTTGGCTCTTCATTGTATGCTCTTACATAAGACAGCTCCACATGCAATTAGGGCAACCTGGGATGCCAAAGTATAACCTCCTGTGCAGTAATAATTTAAAAAAAAATTAAAATTTTTGTTTGGGGCTTCCCCATTACAAACTATTCTGTTGTCACCAAGTGAAAAGACTTGCTAAAATTTAATTTTTAAAAAGCTGTGCAATTAAAAAAGTCCACACTATTGAAATTTTAAATTATTTTTCACCTTCTATTGGACCTGGTATTTGGGTGAAAAAAATATCTATTTGCAGATCCCCAGAGTACAATGCTCCTTTCCCGGAATGCATTCCTTTCCCTCATTTAGAAAAGTCAACTTCTTACTATTCATCCTTTAGATTCATAGGCTTGGAGTGTGGCTCAGTGGTAGAATGCTTGCCTAGCATGCATGCAGCCATGGAGTTACTTCCACCATACCTCTCAAAGAAACAACCAAAAATGTCATTTAAACCCTGCTGAAGTGCCACTCCTCTGTGAACTCTTACTCTCCAATCCTCTCATGCAACCCCCCAAATTTTTTTCAGGGCTCCCAAGGCTCATTACTTGCAAGAGAGTATTTTCTCTCTTACAGCATTATTATATTGCCTGTAATTATTTATACAACAGTAGACTGTTTGGGGCAGGTTCCTAATCTCGGAATCCCTGGCTCTTAGTTTGGTGTTTGGCCGGCTGTAAGAACTCAAAAGTTCATCACTGGACACATGAATTAATGATTAAAGTCTAAAAGTCTCTTCTCTCTTTAGATCTCACAGAGAAAACGTTTTGGCACTGGACACGCCTTTCGACACATCACTTTGACAGGTCAGAGACACAATATTTGAGGACGGATTTGAAAGGAGCTAGAAAAAATGCCAAGCAGCAAGCGTGTCTGTAAACAAAAACTAAAACAAAACAAAAAACCTAGGGACATCCTGAGTGACTTGTCTATACTATGCCTTTTCCACCATCCTAGAACCTTGAGCCACTTCCAGGATGGAAAAGATACAGTGTGTTCAAGATGGGTGTTTCTCTCCTCCTCCACCGAAGAGCTTCACCCTCTGATTTTTAACAACTAGGTCATTCACAATAAAGTGTTCCGCTTTCGAATCGGAGTCCAACAACTTGGGAGTCACATCCCTTTCTATTACGGAGACATCTAGCTCTGGACTTCCCCCGTGGGTTCTGAAGAGAGCCTCACAAACGCCCCAACCCTCGGCCGAAGACTGCCGGGTGGTCAGGAAGGGGCTTTCCAGCTGCCGGAGTCGCGATCGCAGCCAGCGAGCAGAGCCGAGCCCCAGCTCAGGGAGACGCACGGGGCGCCGCCCACGGCTTCCCGGGCTCGGCGCGCGGGGCTGGGCTGCGGTTGGCTACAAGAGGCATCCATCTTCCGGGACGAGCCCGGCGTTTCCTCAGCTGTAGGGACTGGGCGAGGGCGGAGAAGCGCAGCGGCAAGAGCTTTGTCCCCTCCCACGAGCCCAGCCCCGCCGCCAGCACTTGGCTCTTTGGGAGCCTCTAAGCCGCGGGCCTTGTGCGCGGCGACAACTTTGCGGCCGCCGGGGGCGCGGCTCTCCTTGGTGCGCGTGCGAGTGTGCATGTCACCGGCAGCCTCCTGGGGGCAGCAGCGGAAAGCCGGACCAGGAGAAAGAGGTAGCCAAGGCACACGGTGGCCAAGGAAGCAAAGGACCCTCGCGGCGCCGGCTTTCGAGACCTAAACTCCGCCGGGGCTGTGCACGGAGAGCGTTCGAACGTCGCACAGACATCCTCCAAGTCCAGCTGCGGGGACTTGCTTTAGGATCACGATTCCTTTTGACTGCCCCGGCGGTAGCAACAGTATTTGCAGGCGGAGGAGCGGCAGCAGCATCCCCAGCCCGGGTGGGACCCCAGAGCGCCCGAGCCGGCGGCTGAAGGCAGGAAGGGAGGGTCGTCGCGCCCAATCTGGGCGCGTTTCCCGGCTCCAGTCCTCCGCAACTGGCCCTGCCCTGGGCTCCGGGTGCAGGTTTCTAACAATGGTGCGGAGCGTCGGCGCGAGCCCCGCGTCCGCCCAGCGGTCGTAGAGGAAGTGGCCGGGCTCCGGGTGGGGTGGGCAGGGAGACGCCCCCCGCCACTCGCTCGCTGGAGTTTGCGCGGCTGGCCTCTCCGGCCTCCGGCTCCTCTTGGGATCACCGACGGCGGCTCAATCCCGAGAGCATGGTGCCAGCGCCCGGGTTAATCTAGTTCTCCGTTCGCTCCTTTTTCCTCCTACTCCTCCTCCTCTCCCTGCTGCCGGTGCTGCCTCGGGGTTCCCGGCGTGTGGGAGTACAACTCTGCCTCTCCAAGGAGACCGGCTTGTGACCACTGAACAGAACTTGTCCATTGAAAGCAAACCCGAAACAGCAGGATAATGTCCACCCCGAGCAGATTCAAAAAGGACAAAGAGATCATAGCCGAGTATGAAAGTCAAGTCAAAGGTAAGCATGGGAGCGGCTGCCTGGCTCCTTTTGTGTGCCTTCTTGTCATTGTGCTCGTGGAGTTGCGTTTCTAACTTGCTGTATGCTTTGGAGGAAGGAGGTAAAGGGCAGTTGGAGCCCTGGCTGAGCCGCCCAGGGCTTCCTACAAGCCGGTCCCAGTTTCAATCCTAGTCTGTCAGACCCAAAGAGAGCTAGATACCAGGTGGCTTCCAGGGGCTGGCAGCCCGCACCTCCAGCAGGGAGAAAATTGGCTGGAAGTTAACCAGCTTCCCCTGGCAATTTACACGCGCAGGCCGGCAGCGCCGGTGGTTCCAGCTCAGTTATCATCAACATCATCATAATTCTTTTCAGATGAAATCATTGTCATAATTTTTCTATGGAGTCATTTTGTAAAATCTAAATACCAAGTGGTCTAGGGCTGCATGGAGTGAAGACTATTTCAGATATTTGCATGCTTCACTATTAATTTATTAAGGCAAGCTCCCCTTTTATAAAATAGCTCCCTAAAAGCCTGGCAGTTAAACCAAGCAGAGACTAGTGGAATCTGACGACTCCTTTATAATGGGCTAGAATTCAGTGCCATCTTTCACACTCACGTTTTTCTCATTTGCTGGAAACCACTTGGATGTAAAATGAAGGTTTGAATATTTAAGTAGTAGTTTCAATCCATTCACATTGTCAAGTAATTAAGGAAGCCTGATTAAGGTTGGCTAAACATTTTTACTTTCTGTGCCTTGTGGTTTAAAAAATATATTTTCTCTCAGTTATTTTGTTTTGCTGTTGAAGTGTTTAATAAACATATATATGTATGTTGGTTTTTCCTCCTCTTGTGTGGTCTCTCTGGTACCTTTCCGGATGGAGACAATGGATGAAGCCTTGAGATCACTGTTGTTCTTTGGCATATTCAATGCAAAGTTCAAAAAGATTGTTATGTCAACACCTGTGTTTGTCTATATACAGTCTTATGAAAGGGCTGCTGAGCCAGGCATTACTGTGCTTGCCATGGGAAAGGCAGGAGGTGCCTGAGTATTCTTTTGTGTGGTCAAGTTGTGAAAAGACCTGGAGTCCTGTGAGAGGTCCTGGTGGTGGTGGTGGAAGGTGGGGTTACCTGAGGGTGAGTGTGAATAGGGACCAATTTACTACTGCAACCCAGACTTAGGTTTCCTTCAGGCTGTCCCCTCTAGTGGAATTAAGTTAAACATCATTTTTTAAAAATGCAGATTTGTTTTCCTGTCTGGAATTAAGATAATTTATACTTAAAGGAACTGATTACATTGATATGGAAGTTGTATTAACAGAGAAGTTATTATATACTTAGAACCAGATAAACTTTCTAATGAGGGTAAGCTTTCTTAATGAGTCCCATACAGCATAAAATATTTCAGTCTATGGCTGCACTCTCAATCAGTCCCTGTTCCCCTGTGCAGTTTTTCCACATGGCTCTTTGTGGCAGGTCTTTAAGGGGTGGTGGCCCTGGTTTTCTTACTGCCTAGAGCGCTGATTGGCAGAATGCACTTCCTAGTACTGGTTTAGTTATCTCTGCTCTAAAGCCATTTGCCTATGATCGAGTCCTTATTTGCAAAAAAAATTTTCTTGATTCATTTTTTCTAGTGTATGAAATTCTGTTAAGTGTTTACATATATACTTGAAGGTATAAGTCCTTTATGATGTTTAAAATAGTTAATGGAATGTGTTATAATCTATCAAATTTAATCCAAGGAAAAATTAGGAACATGGTGAAAATGATTTTTGAAACTAATCTTATTCCGTAGAAAGTGACCTCCATCTTATTCCCTTCCATATTCCTTCTTTATGTACATTCAAGAATCCTGAGGCAGCTTTAGAACTCTTCACTGTATCTGTACTGCCCTGTGTCCAGACTTGACTTTCCCCCTCTAGGTCTTATGTATCTGACGTCACACCTCCATCATAGCCTCAAACATGGGCCTAGAGTACTAAAGTGGAGTTGGATCATAAAAGTATTAAATAGCACAAATTGACCCATACCTCTAGGCAAAATCAAGAAGAGAGTGGGAGAGAAATGCTAGTTCAATACTGCTTGAGGCCAGCTGTCCTATGCAATGAGAGTAGACCCCTTGGGGAGGATAGCAAGAGACAAGACTCTGGTTTTCTCTTTCATTCCTTGAATGCCTCTTTAAGGGTAAGCATCTTACCTTTGCAGAGGAGCACTAATTTGGTATTTAAAGATTTGTGATTTGGAATAGTCTACTCTTAATTCCGGCCAGCATCTGATGATAGCTGTTCCATTGCTGAAGGAAAACCTGGCTGTGTTGGACTCATGAAGATATAGGTCTGGGGGTTGGAGCAGTGGCTCAGCCATTCAAGCACTTGCCAGGCATCCTCAAGGACCCAGGTTCAAACGCCAGCACCCACATACATAACTAAATGTTGGAGAAACAAAGGCCTGATGAAAAAAATAAAATTGATTCTCTTTTTCTTTCTCTCTCCATCTCTCTCTTAAAAAAATAGGTCTATTATCAATGAATTAAAGCCATATATATTGGAATCTATGTGGCTTAGGTTTATGGGTGGTTTTAAGAATAATTTTTAATTATATGTAATTTTTCACCAAATACGCTAGAGTCTTGATTTTTCTTAATCTCTCTCACATCCCAGATAACTATTGCATTTATCTCAATTTCTGAGATATCTATTTTGATCTAAAGGAATGATGCCAGAGATGGGTTTTTACCGCTGTGACTCCCTGCAAAGGTTTTGGGAACAGTCTTCATGCAACCGTACTCAGCTGTGAAAAGAACCATCCCTGGCGACAATGTGTGATTTTATGTGTGAGACTATAACTGTGTCTAGTAACATGTGTTGTTTTGGGCACTTAGATTCTTTCTGGGTTTTGGTTTTCTTATCTATAAGGTGAGGAATTTGGACTCTTTCAGTCCCTAGGGATTTTTAATTTCATTGAAGAGATATCAACTCATATTAATTGCTTCTTAAAATGTTCAGGTTTTTCACATTTTCTTTTGGCTGCCCTATTTTGGAGGAATCATCTTTCTCAATGATAAATCAATTGAGTTCTTGGAGAATTAAAATGTAATGAAATAAAGAATATAGAAAAATAATAACCAAAACATGTTCAGATAAGTGTAGCACAGAGTGAGCAGGGATGTATACTTGTAATCCCTGCTACTCTGGAGGCTGAGGCAGGAAGATGGAAATTTCCCAGGGCCTGGGAAATTTAGCAAGGCCCTGTCTCAAAAATCAAAAACAGAATCAATATAAGCAATTAAAGAATGGATAAATTTGAGTCAGGGACAAAAGGATTCCAAGCTGCAGTTTAAAGAAATGTGCTAGGTTGGAGCGGTGGCTCAGCGGTGGGAGTGCTTGCCTAACATGCTTAAGGACCTGGGTTCAAACCCCAGTACCACATACACAACTAAGTGTTGGAGGAACAAAGGCCAAATGAAAAAAATAAATAAAATTGATTCTATCTCCCCCCCTCTTTAAAAAAAATGTTACCTTTGAGTAGAGAGATAGACCATTTTATAAATGTTGGTCAGTTTCTTTTGAAAGCCTTAGAATCAATTGTTTTGTTTGTATGAACTATTAAAAAGCAACTATGTCTGGAAAACTATGAAACGCAAGCCAGTTGACTGCTGCTTGTTAGCATCTCTGGCAAAAGCTGAACAGTAGAAGGAATTGAATAATTGACTAACAGAAGGTTTGGGGATTATCAGAGGCTTTTAGTGATCTATTTAATTTCTATAATATGTAGCAAAAATATTGTGGAGCTATATATTTGGAACCAAAAGAATCAAAAGGTACACTTTATGACGAGAACTCTTGGATGAGAGATTGAGTTTCTTTTAAATAATGTGTATTGTTAGTTGCTAAGGATTGATAGCTCTTATTTGCAGTGTTTTACTGGGGGTAGCCTCATACTCCTTGACATGGGATATGCACAGGAAGTGCCAAGAAAACCTGTTACTCTTTATCCTTGCTGCCTGACATACAAATAGTGCATTTTGCTAGCAGTTAGAACCCAAGGAAATGGAAATTTAATCTGATGATTCCCTATCATACTGTATGGGTTTTCTGTTGTTGTTAAAAGAGAGAAAGGGAGAGAATCAATTTTTATTTAGTTTTTCAAGTGACTTTCTTTGCTCCAGCACTTTGTTGTGTAAGTGGTGCTGAGGTTTGTTCCCGCGCGTGCTCATGCATGCCAGGCTAGTGCTGTAACCACTAAGCCACCACTCCAGCCCCCATGCTATAGGGTTGTTTTTTTTTTTTTTTAAGAGAGAAGGACAGTGAGAGTGAGAGAAAGAGATAATCAATTTTATTTAGTTTTTCATATGGCCTTTGTTGCTCTAAGACATCATTGTGTGCATGGTGCTGGGGTTTGAACTGAGTACTTGTGCATGTCAGGCTAGCACCGTAACCACCAAGCCACTGCTCCAGCCCCCACCATGCTGTAGGGTTTTAATGGGGAAATTAAAAATACTACCATTGGGAATTCTTTGGAAAATGACAACAATTTAATTTATGAACACAAACTTTGTAACTGGGACGGACTCAAAACATTTCTTGTCCAACCTACTTGTAGATATGATGCAGGGAGGCTTAATGACAGATATATGATAAAATTACACAATTAACTGTAACATCCTTGAGAGGAGAACCTAGGTTGTTTGTTTTTTGGTAGTGAGTATTTGATTCCAAATTTCTCAAAAAGTAGATATCTAAGGCTGGAGCGGTGGCTCCATGGAAGAGTGAATTTATAAGGACCCAGGTTCAAACCCTGGCACCACTTACACAACTAAGTGTTGGAAAAACAAAAACCAGATGAAAAAATAAATACAAATAGACTCTCTCCCTCACTCTTTTTTTTAAGTAGATTTCAAAATAGAAGATAGTATACTTACCTATTTAGACTTTAAAGGAATCATATTTGGACCTAAGAGAGAAAAAAAGACTCTAGTCTGTGAACAGGAGTTAGTTATAACTAAGTTTTGTTTTTTGAAATTATCACTAAGATAATTTCAAGGAACTGACCGCGGCACTCAGACAGCAGCTTCACGTGTTTGCTGTTAAGGTCAAGAAAATCGACACCGTGAACATGCACAACTTCACTTGATAATTCACTTGATATTTTGGTGAAACTAATTGTAGCTAATGCCACAAGCCCTTTTACCTGATTAGTTTGCATAAACTGCAAAATATATTAAGGAATATTCTGGGGATGATTTTGAAAAAGGAGTTTCCTTCTGAAACACAGTGAGGGTTGGAGTATAACACAGGATAGACCCTCAGCTCCAGCCATCTAGATGAGTTTGTTTATTCCTGTGCTGAGTCTGTTGACAGGTTCAGGAGCCAGACTTCTGCTCTGTTTCGGGTTTTAGAATGTACCTTGTGGCTTTGCCAGAATCTTTATTTTATTCATACTACCTAGTCTCACTTCAGTTCAGACAACTAAAAGTTAAGATAAATAGGAAATTGTATGTCTAATCAGTTCATTTTTGTTTTAGTACTTGGTAGATAGAAGTTGGGATTAGAGACAGTTATGAGAGGGTATTTTTATTTCTGGGTCCAGAATTACTTTCCAACCTATCAACAGCATACATATGTTCCCCTGTTGAATCTCTGAATGGGAAGAAATAGAACATAGTGTTTAAGAGCAGGAACTTCATGTCTGGGGATGTAGCTCAGTGGTAGTGCACTTGCCAAGCGAGTGAGAGGTCCTGGGTTTTGACCCTAATATTGGGAAAAAAGAAAAGAAGAGCAGGAACTTTGGTTTAGCTATTTCACCTTGGCACGGATTAGATGTGTGTCTTCCTTCCAAGACTCAATTTCTTCATCTGTAAAATAAGGGTAATAAAGCAGGGGTAATAAAGTTACCTTGCTGTCTTTGTAAGGCCGCCTTGAGGTAATTTGCGGAAAGCATTAACACAGTCTCAGCACATAATACTCAAAACGTGCTAGTTGTTGTTATCTGATTAATTTTTGGTTTCCTTTGTATCTCAGCTGCTACTTGTTACATTCTGATTTAGATACATTTTTCAAAATCCAAATCTTGGCCATTTTGCTACCCAAATGGATTCCGAAGTGGAAGGATCTTGAATTGTCCTCAGAAAAATGCCATGTACTTTTAGAATGGACTGTTTCTTGGTGGAATTAAGAAGGAAAATACTGTAGGCAAGAAGAGATCCCCAGATCCTCATAAAGTAAATTTTGTATGATGTCATTATTTTTTATCCAGGTGCAAGTAATCAAGCCTAAATGTATATTTCCTGGGCCTGGGCTGCCATATATTTGCTTACAACACAACTTCTGTTTTAAATTTTCTGTACCTCTGTTCAGTGATTCTATATGAAAAACAAAAAATATAGGCCAAACAATACATTTTATTTACCTGTAGGTGAAAGAATTCTTATATCAATAAAAGCACTGATTTAATTTCAGCCTTTAGAAAAATATTTTCTCTTAAAACCAATGGAGAAATGCAAATCAAAACCACACTGAGATTCCATCTTGCCCCTGTCATAATGGCAGTCATCAAAAATACAAATAAAATAAATGCTGGTGAAGAAGTGGGGAAAAGGGAACTCATAGACCATTGAGGGTAATGTACAGCCACCAAGGAAATCAGCATGGAATTTTCTCAAAAATTAAAGAGATCTGCTATATGATCCAGCTATACCACCACATGATATAGACCTGAAGGAATTAAAGTCAGGATACTTTAGAGATACATGCACACCCATGTTAATCACAATGTAATCCATACTAGCCCACTTATGGAATCAGCCTAGGTGCCAAGTCAACAGATGACTAGATAGAGAAAATGTGACATCTATCTATTTATCTATCCATCCATCCACACATACATACACAAAGGTTCTGGAGTATTTTTCAGCCATAAAGAAAAGCAAAATCATGCTATGTGGAGGAAAATAGATGGACTGGAGATCATCCTATTAGGTGAAATAAGCCAAACATAGAAATACAAATATTGCATGTTTTCTCTCCTATGGGGGTGGGGCATACAATAACAGAACAGAATAACATACATAACAGAAGGGGAAGAGGACTGGGAGAGGGTGGATATGCTCAAAGTATGTTATGTGCATGTAAAAATATGCTACCCTAAAACCCATTATTCTGTATAATTAATATGCACTTATGTAGAGATGAAAAATTCACTTATCACTGCTAATTTGTTTCTGCTTCACTAGAAAGCAATTCAATACTGGAAATCATTATCTATGTATCTCCAACATCTCTTAGTACAGGGCTTCATTAAACATTTATTGAGTGAATAGAGTAAGAGTTTGGAATAATGATTCTTTTATAGTGAAAATTAACATGGTGATCATTCAGTTTTTTCTAGGATGCCCTGTCATCCTAGAACACATACTACAACATTAAGTTGAATTAAAATTGTTTCCAACTTCTTCAGAAAGTTACAAAGCTGGAAATAGTCGAAGTGTCCAGTGGTGGCTAATGGTAACCTAAATTTCACTGGGGAATCGGCAACTCCCTGTACACGTGGAATGTTACACAGTTGTTCACAATGGGTTTTGAAGAACGTTTTTATGGTATAGCATGGTGAATTGTTTTACCATAATTGAAAAGAAGAAACCTATTAAAAGGATGATGTCATATGAACTAAAGATCATGATTTCTGCAGCTGGCGTCATTGGGCACTCACGAAATGCCAGTTACTGCTGTGTCTCTTGCACAGGCATACTGAGTTTTACATGAATGGAGTAGCTATAGTTCATGGCAGGCTTGGTGGTTCATATTTCCTGTATTTGGAGGCCATGGGGTATCTGGCTCTTGGTAAGTTTTTGGACTTAATAAGGGAATTCTCACTTTCAGCCTCACCCTCCGTGGGATGGGAGTTGGCAAGGTAGGTCCAAGCAAAGCTTATTCTCCATCGAACCTTGGATGACCAGATAATCAGATGTGTCCACAGGACAGTCCCCACTTCTTGATAGCTTACAACTTATACTATACTTTTGTTTTTCCCTTACTTTGATTTCAAGTAGCAAGGGTATATTTGTCTTTAGAGAGCAAACCTGCCCTCTTTCTCTCCTTTTCTTCTACCTCCCTTCCTTCTTTTTTCCCCTCCTTCTTTCTTCTTCCTTCTTGTCTCCCATCCAATGGGTATAGAAGATGATTAGTTATAATTAAAAGAATAACATACCCGACCCCTAGTTTAAGGAAGAGAACATTACTAGCACCTTTTCCTGACAAATCTCTCCTCTTCTGCTGGTACCCAACAGCAGTTTTGAATTTAGTATTAATCATTCACTTTAAAACTTTACTATAGTTTTATTTCTTTGTTTGTTTGTTATGGTACCAGGGATGGAACCCAGAGGAGCTTAATCACTGAGCTACATCCTCTGCCCTTTTGTTTTTTATTTTGAGACAGGGTCTTCATAAGTTGCTAAGGGTCTTGCTAAGTTGCTGAGGCTGGTCTTAAACTTGCAGTCCAACTGCCTCAGCCTCCCAAGTTGATGGGATTACTGGTATAGGTTACTGCACCCAGTTTTCGATACATAGTTTTGATGTATGATACTTTCATATGTCCAGAATATAATCATTTGAATATGTGCTGGATTTTTAATGATATTAAGGAATTTTAATTTTAAAAAATTAGAATAATGGTCTTATGGCATGTATAACACTTCTTCATGTTTTAGATGCATTCTGAGGGGCTGGAGAAGTGGCTTCATGGTTACAGCACTTGCCTGGCATATGCGAGTACACTTGTTCAAACCCCAGCGCCATGTACACAGCTAAGTGTCAGAGCAATGAAGGGCACATGAAAACCTAAATAAAAATTGATTCTTTCTGCCTCTCTCTCACTGTCCCTCTCTCCTTAAAAAACATAAATAAATAGATGAATGCTGATATATTTATGGGTGCAATTATGACATCCAGGATTTTCTTCATAATAATTTGGAGATGGAGGAAGTAGGTAGAGACAGATAAAATAAGATTGGCCATGAATTGATAATCGTTGAATGAGTAAGGTTCCTTGTAATATTACTGTCTTTGCTTTTGCATATGTTTGATATTTTCCTGAATAAAAAATTAAAGATTAGCACATATTTTTATAGCTTTCATTTTTAATTCAATGCTGTAATGTAAAGATTAATTAATCTAGGGGCGGGGGATATAGCTTAGTGATAGAGTGCTTGCCTAGCATGTGCAAGGCCCTGGACTCAATCCCCACCACCAAAAACAAACATAAAAAGACTGATCCACATTAATGTTTGTAGCTGTAATTTCACTACTACACTGTGTGTTTTTGCTGGTGTATAGTATTCTAGTGCATGAAAATACTACAAACTACTTATTCTTTCTATATGATGTTTGGGATATTTGTGGGGTTTTATTTTGCTACCATTCATAATAACAGCATATGGAATGCTGTAGGTGTCTTCTGGTGTATGTATACAAAAATTTCTATATGTATACTTGCTGGATTATAGGGAATGTGTGTGCTCAATTTTACTGAGTTATGTCAAACTTTTCTTAAAGGGACTAGTATTTATATTCTTACCAGCAGGGAATGAGTCCCACGTTCTGGAAAAAAAAAATTGACTAATGTATTAGTTATGGTAGAGACAAAACTGTTGTAATAAAGTGAAACAAACAACAAAAAACCCATCACTTAAAAATATAGGAGTTTCTTTCTTGCTCATTCAACACCTAGGAGGTGTGCAATTCAGGCTAACAGGATAGCTTTGCCCCATTAAATTATTTAGGTTTCTTCCATCTTAAGGTTTTGCCATCACCTAGAAAACTGAACTTGTCTACTCATTTGAAGCTGTCTTAAGTATGTCTGTGTGGAAAGGAAAGCACTCGTCCAGTGTTTTAAAACCCAGGCGATTTGTAGCACATTTCATTTCTACTGATAAAACTGATTGAGAACCTAGTCACATGGACACATCTTGCTGCAAAGGAGGCTGGGAAATGTAGTTTCTCAGGTCAGTCCTGTTTCTAACTACCACTCCTTTACCATGGTAGAACAGAACAGAACAGATTTACGTGGACAACCAGCAGTTGCCATGAAGACAGATTTTTTTTTTTTAAAGAGAGGATCTATTGAGTGAAATGGTAGTTTGCTTTCATTTGTGTGACTCTGATTGCTATGAGATAGAGCAACTCTTTTACATGTTTATATGCCATTTGTTATTCATATCTTTGCCCATTTATCTATTAATTTATCTTAATGATTTATGAGTTTTGTGGGGTTTTTTTAGTGTGTTTTTGATGTTAAATCTCCCATCAGTTATATCTGTTGCAAATATCTTCTCCTGATTTGTAGCTTGTGTTTTCACTTGCAAAAACGTATCTCTTCCGGGAAATGCAAAGCTACAGTGAGATTCCATCACACCCAGCTGCCATAGCTGTTATCAAGAAAACAAAAAATAATGCTGGTGGATGCAGGGGGAAAAGGAACCCTTATGCAGTGTTGGTGGGGATGTAAATTAGCACAGCCACTATGGAAATCAGTACGGAGGTTCCTCAAAAAACAACAAAAGGAACTACTATATGACCCAGCAGTACCCCTCCTGGTTATGTAACTGAAGGCATCAAAGTCAGCACATGATAGGAATACCTGCATACCCTTGTGCTAGCCAGCTTTTCATCACTGTGAAAAATACCTGAGAAAATCGGCCTAGAGGAGTAAAGGTTTATTTTGGCTCCTGGGTTCAGAGGTTTTCGTCCATGCTCAACTGGCTCCAAGGCAGAAACAGAATAGTGGATGGGAGTGGTGGAGCATTGCTAAGCTCATGGCATCTGGGAGGCAGAGAGAGAGGAAGGAACTGGGGACAGGATATAGTCCCCAAAGGCATGTCCCCCAAAGACCCATTCCTTCCAACTGGGTTCCATCTCCTAAAATTTCCACCGTTACCGAATAAGGCATTTGGATTATGGTCAGATGATAGCACTCCTATGGCTCAATCACTTTCCAAAAGCCCCGTTGCTGTATTGGGGACCAAGTCTTCAACACATGAGTCTTTTGGGAATACTTCACATCCAAACCATAACACCTGTGTTAATCATGGCACTGTTCACAATAGCCAAGCTGTGGAATCAGTCCAGATGCCCATCAATCAATGAATGAATAGACACCAAGGAACATTATTCAGCCATCAGATATGAAATCATGTCGTTTACAGGAAATGGATGGCACTGGAGATCACCTTGTTACATGTTATAAGCCAGACTCGGAAAGAGAAGTATTGCATATTTTCCCTCATGTGGAATCTAGGATGAAAAAAGATGACCTGAATATAGAAGGGAGATTATTAGGATAGGGGAATGGGGACCAGGAGGAGGGGGAGGGATAAAAGAGGATAACAGGGGGGTTGGAGCGGTGGTTCAGTGGTTATGGCGCTTGCCTGGCATGTGCGAGGATCCGGGTTTGAATACCAGTGAATACACGGTGAAGTGTCAGAGCAATGAAAGCCACATGAAAACTAAATAAAATTGATCCTCTCTTTCTCTCACTCACTGACCCTCTTTGTCTTTAAAAAAAAAAAAAAGGGATAACAGGGAAGATAGATACAATCAAAGCATTTTATGTGCATGTATGAAAAAGTCACAGTGAAATCCATTATTTTGTACAATTAATATATCTCTTTTTTTTTTCAAAGAGAGAGGGACAGTGAGAGAGACAGAGAAAGAGAGAAACAACTTTATTTAGTTTTTCACATGGCCTTACCCGCTCCAACACTTAGTTGTGTACGTGGTGCTGGGGTTTGAACCCGAGTCCTCGTGCTTGCCAGGCAAGCGCTGAAACCGTTGAGCCACCGCTCTAGCCCTAAATTTTTAAGGTTTTGCTTTTGACATGTGAGGTTTTCATTCAGCTGAAGTTTATTTTTCATGTTGTGTGAATTAGGAATACAGTTGTAATTTTTTTGTGTGTGTGGATGACCTTTTTTCCTATTTGCTAAATTGTCTCCTCTTTTTGAAAATGATGCTCCAGCTGCTTGCATCTTTATTGTAGGGTCCCAGCATACATGACCCTGTTTTTGGACACTCTATTGTGTTCCATTGGTTAATTTATTTTTGTACCAATTCCACACTGTCTTAATTACTTTAGCTTTATAAGAAGTTTTCATATATAGTAGGCTAAATCTTGCCTCTTTATTCTCTTTCAGAAGTATGTTGATGATCGTGGTCTATTCTCTTCCAAATACATTTTAACCAAATGCGTTAAAAAACCGATGGGCATTTTGATTGAGATGGCATGAACTTATAAATTCACTAGGGGAGAATTGGATCTATATGGTATTTGTTCTTTTTACCCATGAATGTGAGCACATCACAAATTATTTAATTGTTGATAGACATTTTACTGTAAACTTTTATATTTTCTATACTTTATATCATGATCTAATTTTTGTTACTAATATTCGTGAGATCTCTTTTAAGATTTTTTTAAAGAGAGGAGGACAGTGAGAGAGAAAATCAATTTTTGAGTTTGTCACATGGCTTTCATTGCTCTGAGACTTAGTTGTGTACATGGGTGCTGGGGTTTGAACCTGTGTACTTGTACATGCCGGGCAAGCACCATAACCACCAAGCCACCGCTCCAGCCCCTTTTAAGATGTTTTCTAGCTATTTTGTTATTCAGAAATGAAGTTTACTGGGGCTGGAGCGGTGGCCCAGCGGTTTCGGCGCTTGCCTGGCAAGCACGAGGACCCGGGTTCAAACCCCAGCACCACGTACTGTCAATATAATGACTAATATTTATAGATTTCCTAATATTGAGTCATCTTTGCAGTAACCTATCTCCCCATCCCAAGGGTATGTGTATGTGTGTGTGTAACACAAGTTCATATAGTTCACCAATGTTTTGTTTTTTTGTTTCTAAATATTTCAAATAAAAAAGCCTCAGATTTTCCTTTCCAATAATGTCTTTGCCCGAATTCTTAACTAAGTTATACTAGTCTTGCGGAACGAATCAGAGAATATTGCTTTTCTTTCGATTTTGTGCAAGACTTTGAAACTTTGGAATATTTTTTCGGTAGAGTATTTGGTGGAGCTGTTGAAAGGGGTTTAGTCATTTTCCGTGTGTGAACAATTTTTTTTTTTTGCTGCTAATCATTTTTCTTAGTGGTATGGTTTGAAGATGTTTGAGTGTGTGCTTCAAGGATTCATTTCATATATTTATCACTTGGTCTTCACTGTGGTGCTGTTGAGGTAGCAGAACCTTTAAGAATTGGAGCCTTAGTGAGAGGTCACTGAGGGCCCTGTCCCTGGAAGAGATTAAGGTAGTTTTCACAGGACCAAGAGTTAGTTCTTGACAGAGAGGATTATTATAAAAAGAGAAAAGCTGACCCTTTCCCTCACTTTGGCTTCCTTCTGGCAATGTATACTCTTGTACAGCACCCCTGTCATTGTGATACCATCCGCCATGAGTTCCTAACTAGAGCTGACATGATGTTTATCTCATGCCTTTGAACTTTCAGAACTGTGTTCTTAATAAGCCTCTTTTCTTTATAAAGTACTGAGCCTCAGGTATTTCATTATAGTAATGCAAAACTGAGTAATACAAGTGGTTATAGTATTATTTTCACTTTCTATTTATTCTGAAGTCAATTTTGATAAAATATAATTTTTATAAATTTTCCCATTTTGTATGAGGTTTTTAAGTAGATTTATGGATTATTGATGATATTATTATCTTATTTTAAAAATATGGGCTGATCTGTGTTGAGTTAAAGATGTTTAAAAATATTTTTTCCCTATTTCTTTTTCTCACTGAATCTTAAAAGGGGATTATCTATTTTTGTTAATTTTTTTCTTCTATTTTGTTGATTTCTGCTGTTATCTTTACCGTCACCTTCCTAATTTTCTGTGAATTTATTCTGTTTTTTCATCAGTTTTGTTAAGTTGGATACACACCTCATTCAGTTTTATTCTTCTTTTCTACTGTAAGCATTTGATAACTGTATTTTATAACATAAATTTGATTTCTAATATAAACTCTTAGAATATAAGCATCTTTTAAGATATAATATTTCCAATATGAACATTTTTCTCACTTTAACATCAGCTTTAGAAACAATAAAATTCCTTTTTAAACATAACCTATATTTCTTTTTTAAAATATATATATATATGTGTGTGTGTGTGTATATATATATATATATATATATATATATATATATATAAAAAGATTGAGGGACAGTGAGAGATAGGAGAGAGACAGAGGGAAATATTTTTTATTTAGTTTTTCATGTGGCTTTCGTTGCTCCCACACTTCGTTGTGTACATGGTGCTGGGGTTTAAACCCGGGTACTTAAGCTTGCCAGGTAAGCACTGTAACCTCTGAGCCACTGCTCCAGCCCCATAACCTATATTTCAATGCAAGTATTTCTTCCAAGGAAAGCATTATTCTTAGCAAAGGTGTCTGTGGCCTTTTTATTTTCCTTTTGCTTTATTTCTCTCTAGAGCAGTTAATATAATTTAATGCATTTTATTCTTATTTTATTTGGGGGCTTTACAAATTTCCTATTTATGTGAAAGCTCAGTGGTATGATTAAAATAATATTTAAAGTATTTCATCCAGCCGTTTATGGTGGTGCATGTCTGTAATCTCAGCTACTGGGGAAGCTGAGGTAGGAGGACGGCAAGTTTGAGGCCAGCCTGGGCAACTTAGCGAGACCCTGTCTCATAAATTAAAAGGGTTGGGATGTAGTGCCTGGTACGGTGTGCGCTAGGTTCGATTCTCACTTCCGAAAAAAATAAATGAAATAAAATAAAATAAACTTTTTATCCCATCATTTTGATATTTTTTGTTTCAACCAGGAAAGTCATATGAGGCTCTCTCTTGTGTCTTGTTTGTTTGTTTTGATTTCTGTCTGATGCTATGGATAAAACCCAAGGCCACCAATGAGCTATATATACCCCAGCTGCTCTTTCTCTCTGTATTGTTGACCCTGTCAATTCATTCAATTCATTGTAATTATTTCAAGTTTATCTAGGTTTATTTTAACAAGAGAACCCACAGTTTATATAGTCCAAGTTTCTGTGGGAGGAAGAAGTCTGTTTTTTTCCTAAGGAGAACTACATGGTTTTGGCCTTTGCTGTCTAGAATGATGTTTAATGCAGGAGTTAAACAGTGAGGAAGATAAATGCACAAAAGAGCAAAGCAGTGTTATAGCAACACTTTTGAGTTCTTCATTTATAGATATGCACACATGGAAAAATTCAGAACATAAGGATTTTAGGGATAAACTGAAAACATGGGAACTATCTGAGAGGCTGTTGAGAAATCACCAGGGACTTGCTCTTGCACTCCTGCAAGCCTGGCCATGGAGCAAACGCTGGGACAGCTTTCCTCTCCTTGAGGAGCTGCCTCCTTACCCCGTGGATTCCATTGCCCTTCCAGAATGGCTGTAGAGCCCCTAACAAGAGGCCCCCGAGGCGGCATTGTCCTCCAGGCCACCGGGTTCTTCCAGGTGGAAGAGCCAACCTGGAGGAAATATTAAATGATCTCCTGCAATATTATGAGCCCTAGGATTTATTTTCTTATTCACTGCTGGAGGTCTAACAGGAATCGTTCTAGCTAACTCATCACTGGACATTGTGCTTCACGACGCATATTATGCCGCAGCCCATTTCCACTATGTACCATCTATAGGAGCTGTTTTTGCAATTATAGGTGGATTCGTTCACTGATTCCCATTATTCTCAGGTTACACTTTAGACTCCACATGAGCTAAAGTTCACTTTACCATTTTATTTGTAAGAGTAAATTTAATTTTCTTTCCTCAACATTTCTTATGTCTATTTGGTATACCTCGTCGATACTCGGACTACCCAGACACATACACAATATGAAACACCGTGTCCTCTATGGGCTCATTTATCTCCCTTACCGCTGTGATAATTATAATCTTCATGATTTGAGAGGCATTCGCTTCTAAATGAGAAGTCTTAATAGTAGAATTAACCCCAACCAATCTAGAAGGACTTCACGGATGTCCCCCACCTTATCATACGTTTGAAGAGCCTACCTATGTTAGGGCCTAATGCCCAAGAAAGGGAAGAATTGAACCTCCTTAGACTAGTTTCAAGCCAGCCCCATAACCATTATGACTTTCTTCATCAAGGTATTAGTAAAAATATTACATAACTTTGTCAAAGTTAATTTATAGGCTAATAATCCTTTCTACCTTTATGGCATACCCATTCCAATTAGGATTTCAAGATGCTACGTCCCCAGTTATGGAAGAATTACTTCACTTCCATGACTACACTTTGATAATCGTTTTTCTAATTAGCTCCCTTGTCCTCTACATCATTTTACTAATATTAACTACTAAACTTACACATACTAGCACTATGGATGCTCAAGAAGTAGAAACTATTTGAATGATTCTGCCTGCTAGAGCATTTTCAAAGCGCTTCCTGTCCCAGGTCTTGGGCTGTCATTTCTAACTCCCTTCCCAATTGTTCTGTGGAAGACCTCTGGACTTTTGCCTTTTGCTTTTATGACTCTGAAGGTGCAGCTTACAAAAAGAGCTTCCTCCCACAGACCTCCAGCACTTAAGGTGGAGCACCAGGGTTTGCTTATCCGAAGTCAGACACTTTTCGCTTTGGATGTCTGCCTGTGAAATTAGTGGGGTTTTTTGTTTTTTTTCTTTATAAAGAGAGAGGGACAGTGAGAGAGAGAGAGAGAGAATCAATTTTTATTGAGTTTTTCATGTGGACTTGGTTGCTCAGATATTTTATTGTGTAACACTTTGTTGTGTAACCTCTGAGCCACCACTCTAGGTCCCAAATTAGTGTGTTCTAACAATGGAATTAAGCCTTCAACAGTTTACCGAGGAGAGGAGTAGGAGGAAGTCAGTTTCCCATCTTGTTTCACACATGTAATGGCTGTCTGCCTTGTCTCTTGAAGTCTTGTCAATGCAGTTCATTAAAGCTCTCTTGGAAAGATCAGTGGTAGCTTTAGCCTTTCACTCATATCGATTACCCACAGGTCAAGTACAGTTCGGTCAGATAATGATCCCCAGGCACCAGGAGAGAAAAATCCAGAATTCAGTTATTTCAGAACAACTCTGTCCTAGTGTACGAGAACTGGCCTCAGTGTGCTGTGAGATCAAAGAGGCAGACAGATCTAGAATTGCAGCTTACTGTGGGACTTAGGGACAGAAGCATGCTCTTGGATTGCAGCAAGACAACTGGATCCCCACAATTTGGCTCAGAGAGAGGGGTGTATTTGTGAGTTTGAACAAAAATATTCTCATCCTGGCTGGAATGTGCCTGGTCTATCTGAAGATAATATCAAAAAGGCCCCTTCCTGGAGCTCGAGTCCAGTTGTAAAGTTTTACATTCCACTCCAATGGGATTGATAGTTTGGAAGGAAACTGCTGGAAAAACCAGCAAAGGTCATTCTGGGCAGTCATGGCAGTTAGAATTCAAGGTGGCAAGCCGAATCCATTCGTTAGTAAACCCAAGTTTGATCTTTGCTGTGGAACTGAGTTCTGCCCATTCCCTGTCTTTACAGGAGAGGTTGATTAAAAACAAGTAGGCAAAAAAGGGCACCCATATTAGAAGGCATAGGTTAAGCAACACTAGAAAAGGTGAGAACTGGTTTTTCATTGATTGGCCCCAGGGCTTGATTAATTAGCTCTCATTTCTTTGGCTGTCCCTGTTTTTATCTTTGCTATCAACATTACAGACAGTCAATGCACTCCCTGCTAATAGTGTAGTCAGAAAGGTAGTAGGTTTTGAGAAATTGGAGAAGAGAATTTATAAGTTTTTGTGCTCCTTAGAAAAGAGTTTTCTAAGTAGAGCTTTACATAAAGAGGAAGTTAATGAAAACCTTTCAAATTGTGTCTCCATTGTTAATTGAACTTCTCTTGCAGTTGTATTGAAAATGTTTATGGTTCTATATTTGAAAAATTTCCAGATGGTATTTTTCTAGAGTTTAGAATTTTAATTATATATATCTATCTGTATTTTCCAAATACCTAATTTACAAATCAGTGTCTTCTCTGAAACTGGGAAATCTACTTTCCTTACACTTAGACTAGCATATTACTCTCTTTCCTGTTAGGCATCATTTCCTTCAGCAGTCTAGGAATTAAACTGTGAAATAATGTACAGAAAGCATTGTGTATTGTAAAACAAAATAAAAATTACTGGGGCTGGAGCGGTGGCTCAGCGGTTTCGGCGCTTGCCTGGCAAGCACGAGGACCCGGGTTCAAACCCCAGCACCACATACACAACTGAGTGTTGGAGCAACAAAGGCCATGTGAAAAACTAAATAAAGTTGTTTCTCTCTTCCTCTGTCTCTCTCACTGTCCCTCTCTCTTAAAAAAAAAATAAAAATAAAAATAAAAATTACTTTTGTTACCTTTGTCGTAATTCATCTCTTGGATATTTCTGACATTCTCATAATGGTGTGTCCCATTTTCAAATACCATATAACGCTTTGAAATAAGCACACTTGTGTAGATTTATGTGTGCTTCATGTAACTTGGTAGTTTATAGCTTGGTGTCAGGAATCGGTCTGCTAGGTCTGGATCCTGGCTCGGCAGCTTTCCAGCAGTTTAACTGTGGGGAAATTACTTAATCTCATCTTCCTCACTTTCCTTGCTATGAAAATAGTGATAATAGTGACATAATAAAACCTACTCAAAGCATTATTGAGAGAAGAAACTGTCACACAGCTAGTGCACAGAATATGTGAATGCATTACTGCTTGTCTGAATTTTGGCTCTGGAAGCATGGGTTCAATCCCTGGTACCACACAAAGTCCTGCTACAAATGAATGTCAGTAACCAAACAGTGATTAGTAGTATAACCCTTCAAAATTTCAAAATTCTGGCCCGTGCTCCTCATCTCACAGTGCATTGGCAGTGACCAGTTCTCCCACCCTTCGTTGGAGTAGTGTTGGTCTGCACCATTGCATGTCAATTTATCACGGTCTGACTTTTCTCTTGGGTGGTTGTTTCTATTACCTGTTGTGCTTTGTGGATTATCAAGATTGTCCTTCAAAGGGAATGGTGTACTTTAATTTGTACTTTAATCTGTATCACCATCCGGGGTCCGACTTCCTTTAGAGAGGAATCATGGCGTAAAGGTTGAGAGCTTAGATAAAATCCCACTCCATTTACAGCTGATGTGGAACCTTAGTTTTTTAATCTGAGAAATATGTATGATTACATCTATTTTATAAGATTATTGGGAGAATTAAATGAGATCATGCCTATAAAGACTATGAAGCACTGTATTGGCTTCTAGTAAGGGCTCAGTAACAGTGAGTTGCTATAATAACATTATTAACCATTATCAGAAGCTGTGATATAAATTAGTGACAAAGTTTTTCTTAAATAACTTAAAACTCATTCATCCCCCAAGAAGTTAAAATTCCTCAACAGACTTAAATCTCACAAAGCAAACACTAAACATGTAGGTTTGAATGGTTCTTTAGAACAGCAGCAGGGGACAGCACATCGCCTGAGGCTACACTAAACCCAGTCTGTGTTATTAGGCTTCCTCCCAGGGTCAACTACAAAGAGGATACTTTGTTATAATTTTTTACATCATTGTTGTTAGAGAGGCTCCAGGGCTAATGAATTCCATTTTCTACATGTGGATGATTGCAGCTATAGATGTAACCTGCTCTGTTTGTTCATTAAGGGTTGCCAAAAATAAATCATCTGCCAAACAAATGAAGAGAACCATTAGTTATTCTATCTGTCTACCAAAAGCATAAGCCCTAGTCCATTCTGTGTTGCTATAACAGAGTACTACGGACTGGGTAATTTATAATAAACAAAAAGTTATTAGTTCATGGTTCTGGAGGCTTGGGAAGTCCAGGATGAAGTGGTTCTTATTGTCTCATCCCATGGTAGAAGAGCAAAGAGGGTATGTAGAAGAGCCAGGGACAGAAAAAGAGAGCACATGTAGCAGAGAGGCCAGTGGGGGTCCAACTGGACATTTTCTCCAAAATTCACTCTGGCCCTAATGAACCCTTCCCATGATGAAGGCATTAATCCACCCATGAGGGAGGATTCCTCATGGATATAGACACATCACCTTTTGAAGGTCCCAACTCTTAACACCTGCATTGGGGATGAAGTTTCCAACACATGCTTCTGGGGGACACATTCAAACCATAGCACATGGTACGTGGAGTGTGTGTCATCAGTGTGCATGGCTCTGCATCCTTGGAATAGCACAGCACTGTTTCTCAGGAGCACCCAGGACAGATACTGAATATCTTTGGTCATCATTTTGCCCTCATATATCTCCCATAAGGTAACTGTGTTCAGCTGTGGGTGTTCACTGTGCATTAAATTATTTGTAATTTGATTGTCTCCCTGTAATGAATCAGAAGAAAGCTTGGGTCCAGACAGATCTGATGCAAAATGGCTGGTATCCTCTATGAATATTCACTAGTTACGGTAGGAGCATTGCCTGGGGGTTAGTACGGCTACTGTCTCCAGTACCAAGCAGCTAACGTTTAGAGTAGCCTTGTTAAGTGAAACCATCTTGGCTTCATGTTGCTCTTGGAGAAAATCTCAAAACTGAGAAGCCTGAGTCAAGCTTCCTTAAGTTCACACAGCAACAAAATGGTGGAGCTACCAGGATTCAAACCTGTGCTTTAACTAGCTACATAAGGATACCGCCTTGGAAAAGGTCAAGTGTTTAAACTGTAAACCTGAAGGAAAAATAAAGAAGGAAGAATGATTGCCATCTTTGTCTTAATAAACAGAGTTTATACCAATTCATATTGTATTTTTTTGTTGTTCAACAGTTATATACTATCTGGGCACAGTGGCACTCACCTGTAATCCCAACAGCTCGGGAGACTGAGGCAGTAGGATCACAAGTTCAAGGCCAGCCTCAGCAACTTAGCAAGGCCCTAACTATCTTAGTGAGACCCTGTCTCAAAATAAAAAAAAAATATAAAAAGGGCTGGGGATGTGGCTAAGTGGTTAAGCACCCCTGGGTACCAAAAAACAAAAAACAAACAAACAAAAAAAACCTAACATTAAATTATTGTTTCTTAGTGCCTCAATGGATTACTTGATAAGGAAACCCACCATAGAGCCGCCTCTTTAGAAAAGGCAGTTTGGAGCTGGTTTTATAGCTCAGTGGTAGAGTAGAATGCATGCTTAGCATGCTCTAGATCCTGGTTGCATCTTCAATACTGGGGAGAGAAAAAGAAAAAAAGCAGACAATTGAAGAGAAGTATTTTAAAAGTCCTAAACTGGAATGAATACTCTTGCTAAATTTAGGGCCCTGCTGCTGGGATACTAAGACTCTCTGCCTTGGCTTGTTATTCCCTCCAAATGACTTTGCTAGTTTCCAAATGAAGAGAGCCCTCCATGTCTGGACTTCCTGGGGAAGGAAGCCGCATCTCCTTTTCTTGTTCTTTTCCTCTCATGTGTGTCTTCACTTTTTGTTATCCCTCTGCGTGCTGTGAGGACTTGAGGTAGAATGACTAAACCACCCCAGAATCACCTGGAAAATTTGTTTAAATAGCTTGCTGGGCCTCACCCAAGCCTGCAAATTTGCATTTCTCACCAGTTCCCAGGGGATGTCCCTGTAGGTCAGGGACCACATGTTGGGGACCATTGCTATAAAAATCAAAGCCATTTTGTAATTTTCTTAAGTTAGTCAATTTAGATGCTAATTTTCCTCCCAATTTCTCTAAGATCTTTACCTTTCTTAAAATTGCTCTCAACTCCTGTAAACGAACATCCCCTCGTGGCAATTTAAACTCAGATCGCAGAAAACTAGTGCCATCATTCCCCTGGCTCCCGCTTTGCCTTTCCTCCTCCAATTTCATATTTTGTTACTTCTTCAAATTATAAAGAGTCTTTTCACATCACACCTGGCTAAACTGAAAACTGAAGTAAGAACAAGATGAAACATTAAGGAATAGCCTTTCCGATTCCCTGTAAACCTGTGTATGCATTTGAACTAGGGAGAAGGAAGCCAGGGCCATCTGCCCTGCATGGACCTCCTCTAGAAGATTTGGGCTTCCCACCCTCACCACCAGCTCTGAGGGCAGCCAACAGCTTTGACGTCTGCTCTGGAACAGCTAATGGGCTGTTTGCTGGATTATGGCTCATTTGTGTTAGTGCAGGAGCAGGAGTTTTTTTTTCTGTAAACAAGTAGTTTTATTATGTTTTAGGAAAGCTTTTATTTGACTTGTTTTTTTAAATCCTAGGTCCACTGCTAATTCTTGAAATTGCTTTAGTAATAGTTACATGGTAGCTACAATGTGTGCAAGGGTATTAGGATCTCAAGTCAGACAATAGGAAGAAAATTTCAACAAAATTACCTTTGAAAATTGCAAGTCAGCTGGGCATAGCAGCAGTTCCCTGCTACTCTGGAGACTGAGGCAGGAAGATCTCTTGAACCCTGGAGTTCTATACCAGTCTACACCATTTAGCAAGACCCTATTTCAAAAAGAAAATGCCCAGGTCACTAAGAACTGTATCTATGAACACTCAAAAGTCAGAAATTAACTTATGGTCTCTTTGCTTATAGGCTATCACCCCATACTTATATAGGATCAGGCACGCTGTAGCACACCTGTAATCTCAGTGCCTTGGGAGGCTGAAAAAGAAGAATTGCAAGCTGGACAGCAGCCGCAACCACTTAGCAAGACCCTGTCTCAAAATAAAAGATAAAAAGCTCTGGAGATGCAGCTCAGTGGTAAAGCTGAGCTTTACTTAGGTTCAATCCCCAATAACAAACAAAATAGATGTTCAGAAATATAAGATTTTACCCTCCCTCTCTCCACCCCTTCCAAGTAAACTTAGATATACAATTAAATTCCAATAAGTTAAATGGGCTTGTGATTGACACCATTATATTGTTAAGATAACTTAGCTCTGGACCACTTGTCTTAATTTTTTTTTTTTACTTTATGCTAGAATTAGATATTATAATTCATCCATTCATTCAACAGACATTAAACACCACCTTTATCAAACTTAGCTGCTTTGTCTTTTATCAAGCCACCAGATTTAGTTTATAGAAGTTGCTCAGGAAGTATTTGCTGGATGAAAAATTAGGGGATGAACCATGTCTTTTTGTGGCTCGTGTGCTGGTTATAGAGATAGAGAAGTAAACAAGGCTGAGCAACATAGTGCGTTCAAAGTGTCTTCAATTCGTGGGAGCGGTTATGGAGGCAGAAGTTAGTTCTGTTCGGGGGAGTGTGCTGTAGCCTCATGGGAGACACATTTAAGGTAGACTTTGATGGATGAGTAGGAGTTCTCTAGGACAGAAAGGGCATTCCAGGTAAAGAGGAGGCTCCTCTAATGATTCTCATATATCTCCTTTTTAGGAATTGTTAACTGAGTGTTCAAATGCTTTGAGCTGAGATGAGAATAGAAAGGTAATACTGTAATAGCTAATAGTTTGGGGTGTGTATTATATGCCTGGCAGTGTAAGTGCATTTGCACACGTTGTTTAGATCTCACAAAGTACACGTGAGACAGACACTGCTAATCCCATTTCCCAAATTAGAAAATAATTGAGCAAGGTTTAATTTGCCAGAGACAACATCACCGGTGAGATGACAGCCGCTAGGTTTCTGGGTCTTGCACACATCAGCAGTTCAGACTGCGGGCGGTGGGGAGTCATTGAGGTTTTGCGGGCGGTGGGGAGTCATTGAGGTTTATGTAGTCAGCTCTGAGAATGCAGGATAGATTTAGAGACCTGGAGTGGAGGGAGGTCAGTTTAAGAGTCTTGGACTCTTCAGTGGTGTGTTGGAGGCCTCAATTCCATCCTTGGCCTTCATTCTTCTTGTGTTCTACCCGGAAGGAAAATAAACTATTTTTATCATGAGAAATTGGCCACTTAAGTGAGAGTCCATTGATACTTGTTAACATTTCATCGTATATTTAGTCTGCCAAACTAAGCTTTCTGAGGACTGGGATGCAGTCAGAATTTTTTGCTGTTCTGACACATGATGCAGTACCTTAGACTTGTAATAAAATAATAGCTATCTGCTGACTGAATGAAATAGTACTTGTTGCTCTACCTGTTGAATTTAGCAGTCACAGATTTACTGGTATATCCTGGTAGTTTACTGCTGTATATTTTGGTAAGAAAAATACATGTTAGGTAAAACACATAAATTCAGAAAAAAGAAATAATTTCTTCACAATATACAGAATTATATATAATATATACAGAATATATGTATTTATAATGTATACAAAATGGTATATTATATATAATGTATATGTGTATCTTTGTTGCTCTCTCTCTCTCTTTTTCTTTTTTATAGTAGTAGGGATTAAACCCTTGGGCACTGCACCACTGAGCTACATTCCCAGTGCTTGTCAGTTTTTATTTTGAGACAGGGTCCCACTTAAGTTGGTCGTGCCGGCCTCCAATTTGCAATCTGCCTGTCTTGCCTTCACAGTAGCTAGAATTACAAGTGGGTGCCACTGCACCTGGCTTTGCGCACCTTTCTTTATACAGAGATAGAGAAAATGTAAGGAAAACTTTTTTTTTGATTAAAGCTTTATTATTGATGATAATTGTTCTTTGGGCTTCTTGAGGATTTTTCCTCTGATAAATGCATATTTTCATTGTTCCCCTAACATTGGTGATGGGGGTGATGCTGGGGTCCTGACCCCACTCACTTGGGCTTGGATACATGTGAGACGTCAGTGTCCAGAATTCCAGCCTCCTAGTCCCCACTTCAGCCACGTGCGTATTTTATGCTGCTTTATGTTGCCCCTTCAAATTTAGTCCAGGTTCACATTTTTCCAACGCTGAAATCTTTTGCCACCTCTTATTTAAATTTTTTCTCCCAGTAAGATCACCTGTCCATTTTTTTTAGCCATTCATGGCTCTTGAAGGACATTACTCTAGGCAGAACTCAAGACCAGACATAGTATGGGTGAGGGTTTCTGATTATGAATCAGGCATTTTTCCAAAAGTATTACTGACTCATTTGGGGCTGATGGGTTAGGCATTTTGTGCTTTCTCCTCTCCAGGGTGGAGTTGTTTGTATATCTAATTTTTGTTATGGTCAGTTCTCTGGTAAATGTTCCCCTCTTTCTTTTTTGTCATAAATTATTATGTTCTGTATGCTGAATCATTGATCCCTGTTTCCTTCTAACATTTTGGCAGTTAGATACCTCAACATGAATTTAATCTGGAAAAAATCCTAATGTTCAGATTTCTGGCGTTAGGGAATTCAAGTTTTACTGAGTTTCCCCTAAGTTCTAGAAAAATTCATCTCATGTTTGCGACTTGAGGATTTTAAGTATAAATTCTATTTAATGTAATTGAACTGTCTTTTTTTTTTTTTTAACCAGGGATTGAACCTAGGGGCTCTCAACCCCTGAGCCATATTCCCAGATCTTTTTAATTTTTTATTCTGAGACAGGGTCTTGCTAAGTTGCTGAGGCTGTGTTTGAACTTGGGATCCTCCTGCCTCAGCCTCCTGAGCCCCTGGAATTACAGGAATGCACCACCATCCCCGGCTAAACTATCTTTTTTTTTCTTTCTTTTTTTAAAAAGTATGTCACCATAGCTAAGAAATGTTTACTGCAGTGGTTGACCATGTGCAATGAGATGTCATTTCACTTTTCAAGTGGGTCTTTGGGCTTTTTTACGATAATAGTTGATATAGTTGAGAATGTGGTATGATAAACCGAATTTCTCACTTGGAGTGGAGATGTAAATTGATACAGTATCTTTGGAGTGTAATTTAAACCTGTAATCTTACTTTTAGAGACTGGAGGTCTGTGGTTGAGTGTATACTTAGGATGAGTGAGGCCCTGGGTTCCAACTCCAACACCCTTAAAAAAAGAAAAAGAACATTTGTCTAAAGGAAATAGTCAGGGAAGAGGATGAGGATTCATGCATAACAATTATCATCAAGGTTTTCCTTTAAAATGAAGACTATAGAGTCTTCATTGCATTGGCACACACCTTTAATCCCAGTTGCTTGGGAGGCTGAGGCAGGAGGATCACAAGTTCAAAGCCAGCCTCAGGGTATCCTGCTTCCAGGTGCCCCTCTGCCTTGCAGAGTCTCTGCTCTTCTTCCTAAATAAATCCTACTCCTTTACTCCCACTAAAAAGAAAAAATACAATGCCAGCCTCAACAACTTAGCAAGGCCCTAAGCAACTTAGTGAGACCCTGTCTCTAAATAAATAAATAAATAAATGGGCTGGAGATGTGGCTCAGTGGTTAAGTGGCCCTGGGTTTAAAACCCCAGTACCAAATAAAATTAAGATTATAAAACACATAAATACCCAAGAGTCAAGAAATAATTGAATCAAATGTAGTATGTAAACATATTAGAATATTATGGAACTATTAAACTTTTATCTTTGAAAGATATCCTGGTACTTCAGGATATCCCAGTAAGTAGGCAAAAAAAAAAAAAATACAGTGAATATGATATTACCTGTACACCAAAATATTACAATCATTATTTATTATTTCTGAGAATACAGAGTGGACAATTTTTTTAAAAAAAATCTTCTTTGTGCTTTCTTATATTTTCCAAATTTTCTCTAACAAGTTTGATTACATCGACAGTTCCATGAATGAGTACATATAAAGCATTAGACTGATACTGGGCCCCAAATATGTATTTTTATAATTGCTGTAATGTCAGTCTCATCACTTTTATAAGAAGGAATGAATCATTCTTTCTTTTTTTTTTTTAATGCAGTGCTGGGGATTGAACCCAGAGCCTCTGGCATGCTAGGCAAGTGCTCTTCCACTAAGCTACATCCCAAGCCCTTTTAAAAAATATTTATTTTGAGACAGACTCTAAATTGCCAAAACTGACCTTAAACTTGGCAATCCTCCTGCCTTGGCCTCTCAGGCAACTGAGATTATGGGTGTGCGCCACTGCGCTCAGCTAAGGCATATATATTTTTAAACCTACTCTAATTGTAATTATTTTGTAACCATGTGTTTAATCTCTGTCCTCTATAGACTGCCACATGTGTCATATATATGCCGACTCTCTTACCGAGCATGGTACTTGGTGTATAGTAAGTGCTCATTCTGCATTCATTTGAACCCACAAAGATTAGATTTCTAATATTTTGTAGTTTTTTTCAGTTTCTGAGCAGGAAAGTCACCAATAAGAAAGCTGCTAAAATGTTATCTTCCCAAATGACAATTTTTGTGTCCTTACCAGTGTTGGAATATATGTAAGTGAGGAAATTGCATGGTGGTTATGTGGTGTGTTGTCAAACCAGAAATATGTTTATTGGCATAATATAATGTACAATGGCAATGAGATTTCTTTAAAAAGTCTTTTCAAAAGTTATAATTTCAGCATTATTTTAATTTTCTTTTTGGTGTTACTACAGATTGAGCCCAGAGCTTAACACATGCCTAAGTGGGTGAGTGCTCTACCATTGAGCTAAAGCCCCAGCCTAATTTTCAAAATTTAGAACACAAAGAACTCAATACAATTATGAAAGAGCCTCCTCAGACATCCTTTGACTGGGCTTTAAGCAAGGATATGCACTCTTTAACAGCGTGGAGTATTTGGGTGGGACCCTAGGAGCTCGTGGTTATGGAAGGATCCATATAGTTCTGTGAAAGGGCATTATTTAGTAGATCACAAGTTTAAAGGTCTCAGCAATACCCGTGGTTTCTAAATTGTAAATATCACTCTAAGGCTTGCTGATCACTATGAGGAAGTAATGAAACTCAGCAGGAATTACCAGCTGCTGTTTATAAACCCAACGATAAAATTCCCTTAATGAAAGTAATGTGCTGACAGTAGTGTTTACTGTTTAAAACATCATAATCATGTTTCTTGTATCTCTCTGAGACAACTTTCCAGAGTGTCTTAAGTGTACCAGAGGAAATCAAGAGTAATATGTGTGGGTTTTTTTTAAAAACAATATATGTTTATTTACATAAAACCAACATGAAAAGTTTGCAGATCCCTTTGAGGCCTCAGTTTGATAGCTGAATTGGGAAGGTTGTAGAAATAGAAAATAACTATCATTTTTGGAAATATAAGAAATTTAGAAATACGTATGAAGAAAACACAGGGAAGATATTAATATCACAAAACCTAGAACTCAGGAATTTCAAAAGACCTGAATATCCATTTGATGGTGATTTTTGGAATCTCAGAAATAGTGTTGAAATATCATAGGATAGAAAGGAATAATTGGGAAGCTAATGCAATCAGAACCTCATAGCCTGTTATGGGAAGTAGCATTTGGCAAAGCTTGCTAAGCTACTGTAAATGAATGTTAATCGCATTTTATCAGCCGATTGTACTGTCTTTATTACATAATTTGAGTATTTATGACCCTGAAAATATGTTTAACGGTAAAATTACAGTGTTTATGGAACTTGAATTCCAAAAAGTATGCAACCCTTTGATGGAGAAGAATTACGTTTAAATACTATGAAACTCAAGATGTTTCTAGTGTTTAGCAGTAGTTTATATCCTGTGGAAGAAGCATTTTTCTGGGTAAAATACTGTGACAAACAGAATGGTGTATGCAAAAATTGACTTAAAAGAACAATGTGATTTAGATAATTAATTGTATATGCAAAACTAGATCAACAAGAGTCGATTTAACTTTTAGGCCAAGTAAAAATTTTAACTTTTTTCAATAGAGTTTATATCATTTTGGTTGACTACATCCATATCTGCTTAGACATTATTATTTTTTTTTAAAGAAAGAGAGGACAGTGAGAGAGAGAGAAAGAGGGAATCAATTTTATTTAGTTTTTCATGTGACCTTCATTGTTCTGACACTCCGTTGTGGACGTGGTGCTGGGGTTCCAACTCAAATACTCGCACATGGCTAGGCAAGTGCCGCTGAGCTACCGCTCCACTCCCTGCTTAGACATTACTAATGAACTTTTTGTTTGTTTGTTTGTATGAACCAGACTTTGGACAGCTCCTCCTGCAGATGCAATTATGTTAAAAAAGAAAAGAATGATGGTGATGCCTCCTAGTTTTGTAATCTATATTTTTTTTGTGTGTGTGTATAAATTTGGGGGAAACTTGACTCTGCTTTCTTATTTCTTTGCAAACATAAGCCCACTAAAAGGTATTTTTCCCCCTTTGGAAGGATTTAAATATGCTTGTTTTACTGGAAAATTTAATAGGAAAATACAGTCTGTATTAGAACCCAAAAAGCCTGTAATTAAGATGTGTCTTGGCCATTTTTTCCCCTGTCTTTTGTTAAAATGAAAAAAGGGACTTAAAAATGTTTGGGTGGGTGAGACATTGTTTCCAAAGGAATAGTAATGTTAAACCTACCCAGTTACTTCATTTGTATTGTGTAAAATGTTAACAAGTTACCATTTAATTGCATTTTTCAATATTGTACTTTTGGGGTTAATTTAGGTTTGTGGTGGTATCTGCTGGTGACCACTGAAGGGTGATTAGGAGGGTGAGCTTTACGGGTCAGTGTAAAGGCCAGATCCTAGATCCAGCACTCACTGAGCTAGAAAACCACCGTTGCACTCCAGTTCTTAAATCTCATCATACCTCAGTGGCCTCACCTTAGTGGGTGTGGCTGTCGGGAGGATTCCCTGAAGTCCTCACAACTACATGGACAGTGCCAGGACTGTTCCTGGAGTCTATGGTAGTTGATATGCACTATTATATAGTTGAAGTTAGGGATACTTAAAACCCTCTGCCTTTCCCCCATCTGCGTTTGGGATAATTAACTACTCAGTACACCTCCTTCAAAATGTTGACAAAGAGCCCAGTGTGGTGGCACATGCCTGTGTCCCAGTGACTCTGGAGGCTAAGGCAGGAGGATTGCAATTTCAAAGCCAGCCTCAGTAACTTAGGCCCTAAGCAACTTAGCAAGACCCTGTCTCAAAATAAAATAAAATAAATAAAATAAAATATAAAATAATAAAAAATGAAAGAATTAAAAAATAAAAATAAAGGGCTGGGGATGTGGTTCAGTGGGTAAGTGCCTCTGGATTCAATCCTTGGTACAAAAAATAAAAAAAATTGACGAGGGAAAGATATCAAGAATGCAAGCGAGACTGTCTACCTGATTACAGTACTAGAGAAGTTTTGCTCTGTCACATGCTTGATCCTGTTGCCTAAACTGAGACTGGGCATTTGTTTATGGATATTATGTTTCTGGTCCTGTGCTGTTGTTACTGCCTTATTACTATAGAGCAGGGGTCAGTGAACTTTTTCTCTAGAGGCCCAGGGAGTAAATATTTTAGGCTTTGTGGGCTGCACAGTCTCTGTCACAACTCCTCTGCCACTGTAGCCAAGACCAGTCTCTGACTCAGTATGTACAAGAATGGCTTGGCAGTGTTCTAGTGAAGCTGCATTTGCAAGAAGCTACTGTGGCTCGCTGACCCCAGGTGCAGATAATTGAGAGTATGTTGGTATCTCCTTTTAAAAATCAGAGAGAAAGCCGAGTGTGGTGGTGCGTACCTGTAATCCCAGTGCTTCAGGAGGCTGAAGCAGGAGGATCACAAGTTCAAAGCCAGTCTCAGCAACTTAGTGAAGTACTGAGCAATTTAGTGAGACCCTGTCTCAAAATAAAAAAGAAATAAAAATGGGCTGGGGATGTGGCTCAGTGGTTAAGTGCCCCTGGGTTCAATCCCTGGTTAAAAAAAAAAAAAAATCAGAAATCAATTCTTGTTCACAAAGTCATACTTGTGCATTATTTGGTTCTTCTGTTCACTTCGAGGAACAGTGGGGGTAATAGTGACCTTATGCCTTTTTATTTTATTTATAATTAAGTAGATTTTGATGGTATTGGACAGTGTTGGGCTCTGGCTTTGCTCCTGATTAGTTTCACATCTTGCTCGCCCATCTCCTAGCCGCAAAGTCATTCGGTTGTGATGTGGCTTTTTATCAGTTTTGTCATTGGTAAAGTAGTGAGAATTCTTGCTGTGTTGGGTTACTATGAGGTTTGAATGAATCCATGTGTTTAAAGTACAGGTCTCTGTGCCTGAAACAGATAAACTATAGTTCTTAGCAACTTGAGTGAGGATTGTATCCCAAAACCTATTTGTTTTAATTTTTATTGCTATTTTACTTTTTTTGTTCTTTTTAAGGGGGAAAAATGCACCTTTGTTTATCTATATATTCAAATTATTTGGAGCTGTGCCTCTCAGGCTGTGGCAAAGGACTGTATATTTATTTTTTTCTAATCTGTCTGAACTGATTCTTGTGTAAAATACAGTAAAATGAACATTCTACAAAAAATAAAAAAAAAGACTAAACACACACACAGTCCTCTATTTTTCCAATTTTAAAATGAGATCTGAAAACACAAAATTTGTAAAGCCTTGCTCTTGATTTTATTCCTTGTTTCTTTGGAGGATGATAATAAACACTTGGTAGCTTGGTACTGGTCTGTAGTATTTGGGAGCACTTGGCTAGGAGGAGGAAGTTCATGGGAATTCATTTAATATACTCTTATTAGTCACTCTTGGATAGAATTAATTGCTAAAGAAATGAGTTTGTCTCTTTATTTTTTTCTTAAGGTTTATGGTACTTTTTTTTTAAGAGCTTTATAGTTATACATAGTGGTTGGGTTTATCCCAACAAACTCTTAAATGCATGCAAATTGATTTCATGATCCTCTCTTTTCCCTCCCATTTTTCCCTCCTGTTCCCCTTCCCCTCTCCCATTTTTCCTCTACTCTACCAGACTTCCTTTTGCTCATTAGTTTCTGTTTGATTGCTTCTTTATGTTATCTTATCCTTTCCTGCCCCTTTCCTTTATTTTACTCTAGTTTTTGCATATGGGACAAAATATTTTACCTTTGAGTTTCTGAGTGTGGCTAATTTCACTTAGCATGATAGTTCCCGTTTCCATCCATTTCTCAGCAAATGCGGTACTTTCATTCTTTTTTATGGCTGAATAGAAGATATATGTATCACAATTTCTTAATCCATTCATCTGTTGACATTGTCCCTTCTTTAAAAGAGTTTACTCCTGTGAGTTATTTACTCACCCAAGTCCACACTCAATGCCTTCCACCTCCCACAATGCCATATTGTTTGGTTTGAGGTAATTGGGGATTCTCGTAGGGGAATAGACCTCAATGGTTTGTTCCTTGCTGAGATGGCTGTCAGTTGAAGTCTCCCCATCAACGGGAGTCCCAGGAGTCCAGTGGTTCTTCCACTGACCCTGAGAGCCCAGACCTGATAGTTGGGGATAAAGGAATCCCACATCCTCAGGATCCCCTCCATCTTCTCTGTTCTGGTAGCACCTCCAGTTACTTGTTAAACCATGAATACTGTTGCCATTATTTTCTCTGATTCCCCTAAGAAACTATGGCTTTGCAAGTCTAGGGACTGTTCTTTTTATTTATTTATTTATTTATTTGGCTTCCTGGCAACTGGTGCAACCTAAGTGTACCTTGAAAATGTACTGATGTGGGGATGAATGAGTGGGTGATGCTTTCCAGGCTCTCACCAGCCTGCCAGCCTTTATCTGCATACTCTTCATTTTGTGAGGGTCTCTCTCAAAACTATAACCAGATTGGACATGGTGGGGAGGGAAGAGGGAGTCTCTCGAGAAGAACATGTGGCCATCAGCACTTTTTTCAATGCCCATAAACATGCACAATGTATTTTGGGAAGTCAGCTGTTTTTCTCATCCCTCCTTTTTTGCTGCTGATTTTATAATAGTGTCGTAGGAAAGCAGCCAACAGTGGTGCTACCACCTTCAAAGCTGTCACATTGACTTTCTGGAAATGATCAAGGCCACACCTTACCTTAGTTAAAATTCAATGGCACTGAGCCCTTGAGATTATAGATAGTAATTTTCTGGAGTAGACACAATGGGGTGTGAACATATGAGTGGGCTGGAACATGTCAAAATGTATGCCTGGGATATTATAGATCACTGATGCATTAGAGTAAACTGTTTATGGATGTTTTGTGGTAGGCACATATAGAATAATATCACTGTATGATGGGGACAGAAAAGTATATCAGAATTTAGTTAGTTGCTCAATTATAATAGCTCAATTTATAATAGCTAAACTATGGAATCAACCCAGATGCTCCTTGCTGGATGAATAGATTAAAAAACTGTGAGATTGTACACACACACACATACACACATAATGAAGTTCTACTCTACTGTTAGAATGATATAATGACATCATGGCATTTGCAGCCAAATGGGTGGAAGTTTAAAAATTATGCTGAATGAAGTATTCCAAACACAGAGACTTAAGAGCTAAATGTTTTCTCTCGTATGTGGAAGCTAGAGTAAATCCTAAGACGACAGGATGAAAGTTAGCTAAGTTTCAGTAATAAACTCACCATATTTGAAATTTCATGTAAGCTGGGGGAAGCATAACTATGAAGGTTGGGGGAGAAGGGAGGGAGGCAAGGAATGGAGGGAGGGATAATGGGATTGTCAATACAACTGGGAACAATTGATTCCCATAAGAACCTTAAGTTTACACAGGCAGGGAGAAAAACTCAGAAATTTCAAAAATTAATATATATGTATGTATATGCTCATTTACAATTATCACATGAGGTTATTACAAGGAGACATGAGAACAGGGAATGGATGAAGGGAGGAGATCCTGGACTAGTATCAGCCTAACTTATTATGTCAACATCCATGTATGAATGAATATGTAACAATTATTCCCTCCAATATGTAAGACTATGTTGAACAAATAAAAAAATAATTTCATCTGCTTAACACTAATAATTTGCAAGAAAAAATCTTACTAAAGTAAGTTGATTGTCTACACTAATGGATTAGGTTTTTGGTTATGTTTTTGATTGGCAGACCAATAAAGTATATTGACTAAATATAGCTTTAAGTCAGTATATCTGGATTCCTATCCTAGCTATATAACTGGGTTTTTTTAGGTCACTTAACCTCTTTGAACCTCACTTTTCTCAAATGTAAAGTGGGAGTAATAGTAGTACCACA
The DNA here is from genome assembly GCA_004027875.1 of Aplodontia rufa. NCBI lineage: Eukaryota > Metazoa > Chordata > Mammalia > Rodentia > Aplodontiidae > Aplodontia > Aplodontia rufa. The sequence continues at coordinate 93,295 of PVKS010000891.1, forward strand.
GTGTAAATTATTGTGAAGACTAAATATGATAATTCACATAAAGCACTTGGTGGTACCATTATTTCTTCAGCACTCTTTATTATCACTTGATATATGTAGGTTATTGGTCAGTATATTAATACTTTTGGAAAGAAACAACACCCTTCAGAGTACCAATGGCAGTTATATTTGAAAACTACTTTGATATGCAGAGTTATTGATTCAACATATTTCTCTTCTCCCATTCTTAACTCTTTTATGTACATTATCTTATTGTTCTAGAGACTACTCTTGAAATGTTAACTTTCAAACACATAAATGAGAGGTGATTTACAGTTTACTAAATTGCAACCAAACCATATAAAAGTTCAATGGGCTATAATTCAATGAACTAAAACATTTGAAAAATTATAAAAACTACCAATATAAAAAATAAATGAAAAAATTATTATATAGCTAAATAAATATATTTTAAGATGAACATATATGTAATAGCTATATTTTAATGTTGAGATTAAGGATAACTCTTTTTTTCCCCCCTCCACTTTCCAGTATTGCCATGAGATTTTTTTTTTTTAAGAGAGAGAAAGAGAAAGAGAGAATCAGTTTTATTTATTTTCTTATCTGGCCCTTGTTTCTCTGACACTTAGTTGTGTATGTGGTGCTGGGGTTTGAACCTGGGTCTTCACGCATGCCAGGCAAGAGCTCCAACCACTGATACACCAGACACCACTCCAGCCTGATGTGAGATTTTTATAAATAAAATCTTTTAAGTACCAAGCATAAGTTATTTACTCTAATACTCAAAATGGTAGACATTAAAAATCATATCAAATCTAAGCATATCATTTGTTCTTAATAGCAAATTTATTGACTTTATTCACAAAGTATTCATTAAAGTCAGGTAACTACTTTGTAAGTTAGCTTCCTAGAGGGCTGAGAACAGACAGGGTCTTACCTAGGACCTTCAGATGCCCAAATATTAATTATTACACAGAACTTATGTTTTCTGCACAGGACCACAGTCAATCCTCTTGAAACTCTCAGTCTGTGACTCTTTGTACATATTATATAAAGGGTGTTTTCAAGGCCAGTGAGAAGTGAGCAGAGCAAACTTCTTTTGTGTTTGGTTAAGGGGATCTGCAGAGACCATGCCTGGCTCCCGAAGTGTGTGTGGACATATCCAGCTACCATCCAGGGAACGGGCAGCTCTAGCTCATCGTGTGATTGCAGTTGGGGGTGACAGCCTGCCATGCCATGCTCACACCTGCCAAGCAGGGCATGCAGGCCCACCTGCCAGCCCTGTCCTTCCCATCTGGGGTCAGGCCAGTGGGGACCTTTCTCCTTTAACCTTGAATATCTTCATTTCCACAACACTTTCCAAACAGAAAGAAAGATACTGTGGGAGGTGTTCCATGGTGGGACTGTACCTGGGTTGCACATCAACCTGCCTTGTGTCCATTCATGGCTTCCCCAAAGCTTCTCCTAAAGCACATTTTTACAACGTCTAAAGTAATTTACCAAGGTAAGTCTTTCCACCAGAAAGTGAGAAGAAAACTTGTTTTTTATTTGTTTGAAGAGTCCCATATGGTAGACTCTGACACATGGCAAATGCTCTTGTTCTTATGACCAAACATCTTTGTAAACTAAAAGTTGTTTTTAAAAATAAATATTCTGAGTAAAAGTTGATAACATTTTGCATATATAAAACTGTTGAACATGTAAAGAGGCCATAAGTACTAGCATCTGTCTTCACACTGTCAGCCCTATCAGGACTTGCTTCTGATTTGACAGGTGTAACTCCACTGTGACATTTCATTTAAAGAGAAAGCCTTCTGAAGGTGTACAACAGGAAGTAAGGGGAGCATTAGTCACGGATATGTCATGGTTGGATATGTCATAGTTGGCAATCGTTGTTGGTTTTGATCCATACATTAATTTGAGCAGGTATTTTTTTTCTTCTTTCTTGGATTTGGCATCTCAAAGTTGATGAGCCTGGCCTCAAACTTGCAATCCTCTTGCTTCAGCCTCCTGGGTAACTGGGGTTATAGTCATGTACCATTGTACCTAGCATCAAGTATATTTTTAAAAATCAACTAAATCTCATGGAGACAGCAGAGAATGTTCAGCTTTTCTTCTGCTTCTGGGCCACATAGAACAACTGGCAGGAAAAAGCATTTTGCTGTTTCAAATGCCATGGTACCTAAAATGCTCAAGGTTAATATGTCATTCAGGAAACAGGGGTCTGGCTCGTCCTGTTAAAATTTGCTCACTCTGTTTTCTAGAATGTGTAACAGTGAAAGTAACTTAAATTTTTTCTTCACTAAAAGCTTTCTAAAATTTAATTTGAGAAAGCATTCAAAACACTTATTTAAAATAGTTTTTTTTTTTTTTTGGTGGGGGAGGGTGCTAGGAATTAAACCCAGGGCCTGGAACATGCTGAGCAAGTGCTGTACCACTGAGCTACATCTCCAGACTAAAGATTTTTTTGTTAAGTATAAATAATTAAAAAATAGTTCAGAAGAAAGAATGAGAAGCTAAATAACTGAAGGCTCCACTTTAAGGGTTTTGATCACTGGGGTCACATGGAGCCTCAGGGTGCCCAAAGAGTGGCTTTCTTCCACTTTCTGCAGGAGGGTCCAGGGAAACACCAGCTTGGAGTCGGGGGTTAAGGATGAGGACCTTTTGGTAGAAAGCCAGCTCATGGCAGAGGTGGGAAGGTGATGGTGGTGATGGGTGGTGTTTATCCGTGCTTTCTGGAGAAAAGGAAGTCCTCTTGCCATGAAATCTCCATTCGGGTTCACTGGAAACACTGAATTTGGCAATAGAGGAGGAAGAAAAAAGCTCAGTGGCCAACAAGAGAGTCTGAGGGGAAACGCATCTATCTCAGAAGAAGTAGCACCCATTGCCAGGAACTAGGGAGCGGATGCTGCTTCTCACCTGTGCCACCTGGATCATCAGGTGCCTGAGGATCCACTTCTAGAAGCTTGAGTTTAACTGCTGTTTGTGTTGTCCCAAGTTTGCGGCCTCCCGTCTTGAGATGAGGAAGTTGTGTCCCATTTCCCTCATTTTCTCCCAGCAGTCACAAGCTTTGCTTTCAAGGAACAGAATCGACTTTGAGAGAGAGAAATGGTTTTCTCTCACAGCCTCAGATGGTTCTTCAAGGTGGTGAATTGCTTTTTAAGGTTTCCAGTTCTTTTTCCTCATGGTGCATCCTGTCATTTGCTTCAGAACTGTCCTCACCCTGCTCAGAGTCCTGATCTGTCTCAACAGGTCGTACTTGAGAGGTTCCATTTCTTCTGACAAAGTTCTGTCCTTCCATTGCCCCTCCTAAAGATTTTGAACTGCGTTCAGTTGAGGCTTGCTCTGTCTGAAGACTTGTAGCATGACCTGTCAGGTCAGCTTTGGTGCCTTCTTTAGAAATGTTCTTAGAATGATTTTTCTCTCTGTTCTGGGTGTTGAGGTACACAGTGAACTGGGCAGTATCAGTGATTCCTCCTGGCTTCTCCTGCCTCATCATCAGCACGGTCTCCATCCTTCAGTTTCCAGATGATTCCACGTGTCCTGTTGTCCAAAGGGAGTGCCCGGGTTCGACCTTCCTCACACACCTCTCCAGATCTCCGACTGGCTTTTCAGAGTCTCTGGAATTCTCTGTGGAGATCCCAAGGTGTTTTTTTCTGTTGCCCTTGATTAAAAGTGCTAAGTTTTTGTAGCTGTTACCATGTGTGTCTTTATATATAGAGTGGGAGGAGGGGGGAGGGACAGAGAGAGAGAGAGAGAAAGAGAATCAATTTTATTTTTTTGTGTGTGCTTTTCATTGCTCTGACACTTCATTGTGTACGTGGTGCTGGAGTTCAAACCTACGTCCTTGCACATGCAAGGCAAACACCATAACCACTGAGCCACCGCTCCAGCCCCTACCATGTATGTCTTAAAAGAGTTTTCTTCTTTTCCTTTGTCTGTCCCAGGGATTGAACCCAGGGCCATGTGCACAAGAGTCATGCGCTCTATCACTGAGCTGCACCCCCAAGCTGCATTTATGTCTTTATGGATTTAGATTCTGCTTGTAGAGATTAGCTCTTTCTTGCAGTATGAGACATTAAGTCATCTTAATCTGAACATGTCCGTTTTTATTTACCAAATTGGTTTGTTATAGAGCATGACATAGACCAGATCACAGAACTGCACATGTCCCAGGCATCTGGCATTCTGGATTTTCATCTTCCCTCACAGGGTAAAACTTGACAGAAGTGCTTTACACTTTACTAGAAGTAGTGCTGAGCTCTTAAGGCATGTTTCTTGTCTATGTAGAAAGGCTTTTCATTTTTTACCAAGAGAAAAATTCAGCCTAAAACTAAGGGGACTGTTGATATATCAATCATTCCAGCACATACCACCATCTTCCATTAACATTCAGGGAGACCAAGACTTGCACCCACATTATTAAGTAATTCTGCCACAATCTCTGGTCACAGAGATTGGCCAGAAGTGCAGCTTGTGGCAGGTCATCCCCCTGAACCCAAATGGCCACAGAGCCCCCTGCAGTCTTTATGACAGCTATTCCACACCCCACCATGTGAATGCCAGGCAGGGATCTGCTCCAAACCATGCATGCCCCTGGCAGCCGGGATGGAGCATCAGAGGAAGGGTTGACAGGATGCAGGCCTGGTCCCCAAAGACTCCTAACCCTTCACACAGCTCCTCCTTTCCTTTTCTTTTTTTCTTTTCTTTTTTTTTTTCAGGGCTGAGGATCATCAAACTCGGGGCCTTGTGCGTGCTGGGCAAGCGCTCTGCCACTGAGCTAAATCCCCAACCCCACCACCTTTCCTTTTCTAAAAGTTCGCTTTCTGTGGCCCTTGAGGCCTCACCGCATCTTCTGAACACTCTGTTCCCTCTGCCTGGAGAGCCCTCCCTTCACTGCACACATGGGGACAGCTTCCATCCTGCAGTGACAAGGGCAAGGGCAAGCATAGAGTGAGCGTTCAAGGCTCCATGCATGCTTGTGGAAGGAAGGAAGGTTTGAGTGAGTGACAGAGAGACAAGGCCACATTTGCTGTCCCTGGAGACTCAGCACATAACACCCTGCTGATTCATCACACAGTCCCCGTGGGAGGGCTTTTAACTCCTTCCAAAATTCTACTGGGAGGTGGAGAGAAGAAGCAGTGGCAGTTGTGGCTCTGGCTCCTGATCCCCTGCCCCACCCCTCTGCTCCAGTAGATTGGAAAGCTGCATATCTTGTGTGAATTCCCTAGTGTAGGTCATAAGTCACAGGAGCAGCTGCTGCTACTGTTGGAAACTATAGTGCGGTACAACTTTGGAGAGATGTACCGTGTAGAAACAATGGAATGCAATGCTGGAGAGCTTATGCTACAGAAAGAGCATCACTGGCCTCAGAGGACTTAAAAAAAATTCCTTGTTAATTGGCCATGAGCGGATAGGGTGGGGAAGAACATAGCTAACCAGCCTGGATTTTCCCCGTAAAGACCAGACATAGTGCATGTCCTGTGTCCAATCAAGTAGCTGCGTGTAGTCCAAGCATCTGAATTGTACCTGACATGTAGTAGCCGTGTGATATATATTTGACAAATAAACAAATATAGTGACTACTAACGTTATTAGTCGCAGGTAACAGAAACTCAGAGTGTAAGAATATCCAACAGTTGGTGAGTACTTACGAAGGACTGATTATTCCTTTGCTTTATCAGCTTTCCCACTGCGTGATGTTTCTTCCTGAATGGCCTGTAGTTTCTCCCGCTCCATCTCCTTTAGAAATGGCTATGAGCTCACTTTTGTTACCTTTCTCCACCTTTCAGGTTCTTCTGGTGCACTCCAGGCCCTGCTTCTGGGCCCAGAGACAAGGAGGAATAACTCAGTGTTAATCTTGGATCACCCCTCTCCTTCCCAACCCCAAGAAGCCAATGCCGATTTTACTTTACAAGAGTGAAAATGACTTGTTTTCCTAGAACCATGCTTATACTTTTAAAAACAAATATTCAGAAAGCAAGAGGCCAGTGTGGGGGGAGGTGAGCTGATAGGTAGGGTATGTGTGAGTGGAAGGTGTGAATGGACATTTCTCTTCAAGGTGTGTGTTTTCCTTTCTTCCTGCCACCAGCTGCAGTCACCACTATCAGCGGTTTGAGTTTGAGTTCCACAGTAGAAAAAATAAATCCATGTTAATTTCTATGAAGATCACAGGGTTTTTTGTTTGTTTGTTTTGTTTTGTTTTTTGTTTTTTATTGTGGGAAACTGCAAAAGTGGCTGACCATTGAAACTGAAGCTATTTAGGGTCACTCAGTGGGAGCAGTGTGTGGTTAAGCCGAAGGTGTGGCCTCTGCCAACCCCTCCCAGGAGGCTGGCCAACTGGAGCCAGGATGACAGGAACTGAGAGGGGATCAGGCCCCAGTGGCCCTGCCAGGGCTCCTCCACAGGCCTGTACCTGCCCATCCCTGCAAAACAACAGCTCTTCACCTGGGTTACAGTGGGTCCCAAGAGGCTCCCTCTGCCCCAGGTTGCCCTCTGCTGCATGCCCTTTCTGTCCCCTTCCTCCAGCTCAGTGGAGAACTGCTTGCATTGAACCTTCAATGCACCAGCCTCTGAGTCTATTCACAGATTCCTCCTTCAAAACTTTGTTTCCCACTCCTTGTCCACTAACCCTTGGCAAAACTCGTCCTGTATTCTTGTCTAGAGGAAGCTCTGAGCTCTCAGGCAGGAGACAGATGTCCTGCCTAGCTCACATGGCTCATTCCAGACACCTTTTCATTCTTTGTATGGAAATGCTTCCTCCGCAGGGGTCATGCCACCCCCTCCCTGGCTCCTGGCCACTCTTGTAGGTTGATCAGTTTCAGTCCTCCACTCTGGTGGAAGCCTTTCATGCCTTTCATAGATACACCCACTGCCAAGTCCAGCAGCCTTCACTGCCACACCTGAGCTGTTGTCAGAGGAAACTCACCACTGCAAAGAGCAGTGCCCCATTCCTGTCACTGCCTGTCCTTCTAGTTTTTTGCTTACTTAGCTCCAGCATACCCACTCTACAAGCCATGGACCCTCCCAGTCTCTGGACTCTTTATCCTCATTTTTTCCATACCATGTGATCATGGGTTCACCCCTTTGTCCTGAAGTTACTTGTGGCCACGGTCAAAGCCGATCACCCGCTTCTCTGGACCTCTTAGCGTTGGGCCCATATTCTTCTTTCTCAGTACCTGTTTGTTGGCAGCTTGGTGGGGATTACTTACTGGGTTCCTAGCACCTGGTCCATCTCTTATGAAGGAACTCATGGGGGTGGGGAATCCTTGTTGAGCTGATTGAAAGTGTTGATGGATTGTTAAAGCTTGGAACATATTTGTATGTTCAGAAAAAAATATTGGCAAAGGTGGCCAATTGGTACCACTCCCCACCCTTGGCGGGGGAAAAAGTATACTTTAGCTATGGAAGGTATAGAAGAATAATTCATCTGGAAATTCTGCTATGCAGACTCCTTCCTCAGTTTCAGTCATGTAACATAAACACAAAATCTATTATCCAAGTAACATATGTACATAACTTAATAATAAAACAAACAAGCAGATAAACAAACAACCTACTCCACCCTCCTTATCTCCAGTGTTGAACCGTAGGGCAAATCATTTTAAATAGTTCTGCTTTTAGTTTTTCTGGTGGTTACTGCCATAACTATATTCTATGGTATAATCTCAAATACGGCTAGTGAAAAAAGCCCCTAAAATTGATGAAGGGTTATAAAATGTTGTGTGACACTGAATTATTGTTCACAGTGAATAATTGTTACCAGTTTCATTATGAAAGTCATCGAAATATATTCTAATTAAATGCCTTTAAGTCACTGTAATGTTAAATCAAAATGTTCAGCTCTATCTTTTAGTGTTAGGAATGGAATTTGTTTAAAAAAGATACTTATATTTTTTAATAGAATAAAAGTGGTGTTTTCTCCTCGCCCCCTCTTTTCTCAAGTTTATTGCTTCTTGGGGGGGATACAGTATAGAAGATTTGAAGCACTTGGTTTACAAAACCATGATAAGCATTTTATGTGGCTCTTTAGATCTCTAGCTTGCTCTCTCTTTGAATCCTCTCTCTGAAGGTGGACTTAGAAAGCAGCTGCGTCTCTGTCCTAAACCCGGGTTCCAGGAAATGTTACCGAGGAGAGGCGTGCTTTTTGAAAAAAGACACAATCTAGATGCCTCCATTCAAAGTGCAAAACAGCTGCCTGTGGTGGAAAATAAGTTGGTAGGTAGAGACTTCAGTGCATTTAATTAAAAGTACTGTGCGAAAAGAAATTGTAGCAATTATATATTATTAACCTAAGTGGTGCTGAGGCTTTGAAGTTGTTTGCTATGTCCCATTATTTTCCTTGATTGCATGCCATCTGAGATGGAGCTGAACTGTTCAGTTATGTAGGTATTTTGAAGACGAGCAACACAGTAAATCCAAGTATAAAATTAGGATCTTTGCAATTCTATGCTACCCAGCTAAGCTATTGCTAAGTGAATCGGATTGTTTGCTGCTATCATTCTTTTGATGGTGATTATGCTGTTTTTCCTGCTTCCCAATGAGATGTAGTTTCATTTATTGGAAAATACATGTTATATATGTCAACTAAAAATAGGGTGTCTTTTTTTTTTTTAAGCTTAAATGGATGAGGCTTTTATTTCAAGCTGAAGTAAATGAATAAAATAAGGAAATTGAAGATCTGAGAAGAATAGTGCTGGGCCCATTATCATAAGAAAACCAGGCTTGCCAGTGTAGGGCTTAGTAGTCATTCTCTTTGTGCTAGGCAGCAGGGGACATCTCTGGCAGAGAAGGCATAGAAATGCACTTTTCTGTATTAATAACCCTGTGAGTTGCTAGCTTTAGTGAAAAGGATAAAATAAGATTCTGGATCTGATTTTTTTATTTTTGAGCCATTCTCAGCTGTAGTCATCAAATGGAATAGGTTTACTGAGTGCCCATGGCACGTTTGACAGCTAAAATGTGACAGCTGAAAGTGGCTAGGAATGAATGGTCCCATCCCTTCATTCTACAGAAAAGAAAACTGAAACTAGAGAGGTCAAGTAACTTGCCTGAAGTCCCTTGCTATGTGACCTTGGCCAAATCCCTGAACATCTAAGTCTGCTACATTTTACTTTTATTAGATCTGAACATTTCAATTCATTTTAATATCCACTGTCCCTTAGAACTTTGTAACTGCAGCTGTATCTAACATTATTGTGGAGTTCTTTTTAACGTTGGGAAACAAAAGCCATTTGTATACTGAAGTAAACATTTTCCCATGTTCCGTGCATTCTTGTTTTTTAAGATATGGCTTGGTAGCTTGATTTAAAAAAAAATGTTAGTGTTCGAATCAAGACTAGAACCTTTCCTTGACTCTGTCTGATCTGAAATTTATCCCATATGGAAGTTATTGAGCCTTCATTGGAAATACATTTCATGATATACACATAGAAAGTGTGGTTGAAAAGGTTTATTGAGCTTTTGGCCCTGTGCCATCCAATACAGTAGCAACTAGCCACATTTCACTATTTAAGTTAGAACAAGAATTATTTAAAAATAGATATAATTAAAAACTGAATTCCTCAGTCACACAGTGAAATGTAGATCAGATGCTTAACGTTTCCATGATTATAGAGAAGTCTATTAGACAGTGCTATTCTGTTCTCATCCATGCCTCAATCACTATGGTAAGTCTAGATCTGGAATCCAAAGACCTGAATTCAAACTCTGCATTCACCACTCACTGTCTCAGACAGGACCTTTAACCTAGAGCTATGATTTCCTTTGGGTAAAATGAGATCACATCCCCAAAAATGTCTCTGAAATGCTTCATGTTAAGCCTGGCGAACTTATCTAGAAGAATGTAGAAGTTGCGTTGGTTGTTGAATTGGTGTGTTAGTTAGCTTTTCCTTGCTGTAACCAAATATCCAACAGGACCAACTTGAAGGAGGAAGTTTCTTTTGGGTTTCAAAGGTTCAGTCCATGGTTGGTTGTTTCCATCCATCATTCTGAGCCTGAGGTGAGGTAGAACATCATGGCAGAAGGGCGGGTGAAGGAAAGTTATTCAACTCATGGTAACCAAGAAGCAGAGATAGCAAAGGAAAGATGAACTCTTCTGGAATAGGTCCCCAGTGACACACTTCCTCCCACCATACCCCACCTACCTGCCATTAATATCCAATTATTCAAACTGCAATGGACTGATCAGGTCTCAGCTTTCATAATCCAATCATTTCACCTTTAAATATTCCTGCATTAACAGGAGCATTTGGAGGACACCCCTTATCTAAACCATAACACTTGGTTAACAACTAAAAAATAGTCACACTTCCAATAAATATTTGCTTCAGTAAATTAAGGCTTTTGTTTCCTAATCTGACCGTTCTATGAGGAATTCAAGGTATGTTAACACAAATTCATCTGCTCTGTGGGAGAATTCTGCACCCAGTAGTGGCAGGTAGCTATGTGCTTTTATTCTTTGATATATCAGAAGGCATGGCCTTGTGCCAAACTCCCTACTAAGGTCTATTCTTCACTCAGTCTTGTTTTCTTATAATGCTCAATGTAATGCAGCAGGTAGGGTCTGGAGATATTCAGCATGCCCTGCTATATGTGTGATCTCACTAAGTCTAACCTTGTTTATTATCCGTGAAGTGGGGGGAGGGGTGTTAATAAAAGAACATATGCCATAGAGTCACTCTAGAGGTAACATGATCTGTTATCTGTGTACTAAGCCTAGTGCCTAGAACTTAGTAAAGTGCTCCGAAAACTGTTCTTGTTAATAATAATAGAATAATGACCTATTGATAATGCAGATTATGGCCATTGATAATGATTGTCAATAGTACAGAAAACACATCGCAGAACATTCTATTATCTGATAGGAGTACAAAGGCCAGATAGAGATCTTGAGCACTAAAGAAGAAAAGCTGTGACATCAGACATTGTGAGGTTTACTAGAGATGGGCTGTCTTACTCTATCGACTTTGGGGAGCAGGCATCTGATTCTTTCTCCAGGTTCACCTGTCCTCTGCAGAGGGTCTCAAAGCCAAATAAATGCCTCAGAAAAGCAGGCAGGTAATTCCCATGCACAAAGCAGTCTCTGGTTGAGAGACTGTAGAGGGTAGAAAGGACTTTTTCAGACTGGACAGCGTGTACCCCAAGTGGTCTAAACCAACAGCTGAGCCTTATCCAGTTATGACCATGTAGGACTGGAGTGTTAGCAAATCGAGATGTTTATAGACAATCTCTAAATGCTCAGTGTTGACTTCATGTTTGTTTAAAATTGCATAAACGACAAAATGTGTCTATAGAAGGAGTTGACCCAGGGGGCCACCACTTTATGATTTTTTCTTTAAAGCAACATGTCCCCGTGTCTTCTCAAAAATGCAAACTTTGTTGTTAATTTGGAATTATTTAAAAGGAAGCTTCTATAGTAAAATGAGTTGGGAGAACTTCAAAAATATTTCACACTGGATTTGATTCCTCAGTTTTGGTCAGAGGATGCTGTGCCCAAAAATGTACACAAGTTCTTCAGGGGAGCACAGAGTGTGGGTGTCAGTGTTCTAGAGAGTTGACTGATCTGGTGGACCTCTCTTTATACTTTAGATGTAAGTCTTAGGGGCTAGAGCGGTGGCTCGGTGGATACAGTGCTTGCCCAGCAAGTCCAAGTACACAGGTTCAAACCCCAGCACCCACATACACAACTAAGTATTAGAGCAACGAAAGCCATGTGAAAAACTCAATAAAAATTGATTCCCTCTGTCTCTCTCTCTCACTTTCCTTCTCTCTTAAAAAAAAAAAGATGTAAGTCTTAGTTAACATTGAAGAAGAAATCATTATCTTAAGTTACTAACCATTTTGTAATATAAAGGCACCCCTAATTTGTCCATTTTGACAAGGTCACATTTTCTGTTTTTATTTATTTATTTTAAAGAGAGGGACAGTGAAAGAGAAAGAGAGCGTGGGAAGAGAGAGAGAAAGAGAGAGAGAGAGAATCAGTTTTATTTAGTTTATCATGTGGCTTTCATTGCTCCAATACTTTGCTGTGTACATGGTGGTGGTGGGGTTTGAACCTGCATACTTGTGCGTGCAAGGCAAACGCCGTACCTGCTGAGTCACTGCGCCAGCCCCACATTTTCTGTTTTTTAAACAAAAGATTTTATCACCATGAAGCCTATTGCTGCAACATATGTGCAATTTGGTGCGGTTTCTGTAAAATTAAATATTGAGAAGTCTGCTTTTGTTTGGGAATTAAGCTACTGCACTGGCATAAGAATCTGTGCTGCCAAATTTAGGATAGATAATAGAAGGAGCGCAACTAGAGCAATACTTAGGAGAGTACTGTTTGGACGTGCCAACTGTGCTCTCAATATTCGTACTCCTACATTATTTTAACAGCTTGGTTATTTGGAACAAAGTGATATTTTCACTTTCATCAATGAAATCTGTGCACACTCTATGGCAGGAGGTGAAAAAAATTGTTGTAAAAGGAATTCAGTGAGCCTTCTATTTAGGCAGCAACTCTTTAGCATGCTCTCAAGAATTCCTTTGGTAACAACCTCAATTTACCTTCCCTGGTATCTCAAATGTGACTTAAAATAGCATGATTTCCCATTGAAATTGCGGTGCTTCACCACTTAGTAAAATGTTTCTGCACTGGAGTTCATTTAATTGCATTTTTATGTGTCTTTATTTGGAGACTCAACTTTAATTTGGGAACACAGTTAACGAATACAAATCTTTCTGGGGATTTTATTTTGGTTAGCATATGGATTTGGGGGAGAGAAGGAGATTTTTTTCTTGATGTTTTTGAAAGGTATTTCTAGACATTAAGATAGACATCAGAGAAGAAGAAGGTACAAAAGACCCACTCACCTGCAGCTGAACAGATTTTAAACACTCAGGAAAAGATAGGTTTGAGTGGGGTGAGAAGCAGTGTCTCCCACCCTCAGCACAGCTGCTTCATGGTGATAAGAAAGCAGAGTTCAATTTTTGTCAACTTTGCATCCAACCAGTTTACTCTACAAACTATCGGTGGGAGGATGGTAGAGGAAGAACTTCCTGTGAAATACAGCTAATATTGGTCTCTCAAAAGGCATAAAGAGAAAAGCTGTGCACATGACGCATACTTGCAAGGGGGACTCCAGCAGGATTTCCTGTGCTGGACAGGAAGCTTGCTGGAAGCATTTTAATTCATTCAGAATTGTGGACACCAATATGGCTGAGAGCTTGGTTTTACAGCTATGGCATCTAAATATCACATAATCGGCTTAAGAAATTCAGCGTCTAAGTTAACAGAAAATTATGCATTCTGTACTCAAAGTAATCATATTGTTATCTCAAATGAGAAAATTCTCCTTGAATATTTAATGTCCTCCCTTTTCTGATAATTTCAAAGTGTAATTCTGCCAACATGGACACTCTATTGGGCATTTCAGTCTCTGTTCTGATATGGGAAATTTCTTCAAATTAAAATTTAAATTATACTGGGTTCTAAACTGGATATGTTGCTGCAACTTTTTGTGAAATTTCTAATGCATAAATATTATAGAAATGAAGGAGACATTAAAAACAGTTTGCAAGGGGATGGAGTGCTCAGAGGTTATGGTGCTTACCTGGCATGTGTGAGGACACAGGTTCAAACCCCAGTACCACATACACAACAAAGTATTAGTGCAATGAAAACCAAATGAAAAACTAAATAAAATTAATTCTCTCTTTCTCTCCTCCCATTTCTCTTTCTCTCCTCCCATTTCTCTTTCTCACTATCCCTCTCTCTTTAAAAAAAAATTAGTTTGGAATTATTTAGTCCAGAATCGTTTAGAATAATAGTATAAATTAAGACTCAAAGCAAAAGTTATGAGCTTTTAAGTATATGTTAACATTATTTTAGTTAATCTCTTTGGTGTCTTCTTATTTGGTATTCTGGATATTCTTTTCTTTTCTTTTTTGTGAGGCTGCAGATTGAAGCCAGGGATGCTGAACTACTTAGCTACACTCCCGGCCTATTCTATCTTTTATTTTGAGATAAGGTCTCACTAAGTTACCCAGGCTAACCTTGAACTTTGCTCCTTCAGCCTCAGCCTCCTGAGTAGCTGGAACTACAGGAATGCAACATTGTTCCTGGCTCTTTTTGTTTGTTTTGTTTTGTTTTTAAAGAGGAAAGCATGCCAGTTTGAATCATATCTTTTGGCAAGGGGATGCTAAGGAAGCCTCACCTATTTGATTCTTTGGTTTTTTAAATTGGGCCTGCGTAGTAATTATTGGAAGAGATTTGACTCATTTCATTTCCCTCCTCACTGACCCTTGTCATTGATCACTTTTCAGTATTTTTTTATCACCATATTCAAAACCCGCTGATTTACTATGATTACTTTTAAAGTTACTAAAGTACAGGCCTAGCATGGTGGTGCTGCCCTGTAATCCCAGTGCTCAAGAGGGTAAGACAGGAAGATCACAGGTTCAAGGCCTGCCCAGGCAATGTAGCAAAATAACAACATTTTAAAAAGGCTGAGGATGTAGCACAGTAGTAGAGCACCCCTGGGTTCAATCCCCAGTACTATAAAACAAAAAAATTACTAAAGTCTGATGTGCTATACCTAAAACTCCCTGAAGAATAAAGTTTACTTTCTCAAAAATAGAACCAAATTTGCTACTTAACTCATAAATTGCATTTTGTTGGTGTGTGCACATGATTTTTATTAATATCTGTATTTTTTATGTTTACAAGACTTTTAATAAGGAGCTATGGAATGACTTCTTATATAACAAATTTAAAATATCTTTGTTCCAGTATGTCAGATTTTAGAAAAACTCATTAATAAATGTGAGTCATTGAACTCAATACAGAGAAAAGTATTAGTGTCAGAAGACTTCCTAAAATCACAGCAGAACACTTAACAGAATGTTTTAGTAGTTTATTTTATTTTGGGGGCTGGGAGGCAGGTTGGGGGGAACATCTTATAAGCGATGGTCTAAAATGATTTACCATAGGACCCTGGGATATTGTCAATGGGCCATTTTCCTCTTATGAGTAAATTAATGATGTGAATGTGAATGCTCTTTAGTTGTAAACTAAGCAATATCTTACATCTCTGCTTTTTTCCTAAGCTTAATTACAAAATAGCTAATATTTAGAATTTTCATTATCAAGCCTAAATAAGGAATTGTGCATACCAAAGAAGAGGCTTAAAGATAATAGGAGTGAGTGGTAGAGGTGATGAGACACATCTTTGATGGATATTTATAGACTGGGAACCTTAAAGTGCACTTTTCTTTTTTTTTTTTTTTTTTTTAGTTAGAGACAGTCATGGTCTGCCGGTTCGGGCTATTGCTATATGGCCGTTCAGTAATTTATTTGCAGGCATTTTGAAAAGGCTCAGTGGTGGATACTGTCCTAGATGCTAAGAATTCAAAGATGAATAGAATTAAGTTACCCTGCAGAAATCTCATAGTTGCTCTTCTAAAGCACTGTTCCTTATATGGCTTATTTTTGCTTCTCTATCCTAAGAGATGAGGAACCTTAGGACAAATAATTCCAATAATGGAAAAATCCTCAAAGAAGAAAAGGACCATTCATAGTCTGGCGTTATATACAGCTACACGTTTATTTCCCCCAGTTCTCCAACATGTAGACTCTTCTATTTGAGCTGTATTGTCAAGTTTAATTGTGGTCCATGCTGAGCTCACCCCTGCCTTTCTACAGCTCCTTCTTCTTTTCTCTCTGTCTACGTTGTACTTGAACTTGAAGGCTGAGCAAAATCTGTGTGCACAACGCCATTTCTTTCTGGTTGTTCCCGCTCACACTGAGCTCTCCGTAATCCTCGTATCCAGAGTTGGAGTCACACAGTTTAGCACTTAATTGCGCATTGTTTTGCACAGTGGGTTTTCAGTTCTACCTCCCCAACTTGATTGTCAGAGCTTTGCTGGGAGCTGTACAGCTTGGATGCCCAACTGCTCAAGGAAGAATGCTGGACTCTAGCATTTGATGGGTGTCAAGAAAAAGCCTGAAATTTAAAAATGACTGGATTGTCACCAAAGAATATAACCCGTTTGGGAAATAATCAAGTTTGGACTAAGAATTATTTTAATGCTGCAACTTGCCATTTATTTTAATATCATTTTACACATTAAATCATCTGACATTGTTCTTGTGAAAATTTAAATCATAAATCGGTAGCTTGCAAGAGTCAGCTTGCAAACCTGCCTTGTTTACCTTTTATGGTATTTTACAAGTCAAGAAATTTCGCAAAAATTTAGATCTCTGTTATGTCTGAAATAACCTTCGACACGCTGATGAACTCTAGGGGAAAGTAATTGGATGAGCTAATTTTCCAGGGAAGAGGCAGATAACAACAACATCAGCGCTGATGTGTTGAATGTTTACTATGTTCCAGGTCCTGGTCCGAGCACAGTATTAACCCTCGCAGTATCTTGGTAGGTGAATACTATCAAAATCCTTGTTTTACAGATGAGAAAAGTGAAGCACACGGAGGCAGAGCAACTTGTTTCAGGGTTGCACATCTCACAGGTCAGGATGGAGTGGAGAGCCACACATCCAGGCTGACTGCACATGCCTGTGAGCATCAGGGGCACTGAGGTTTCCTGGTCAAAAGTTTTCCCTAAACTCATGGAGTAGATTTGGTTATAAAGCAACTGAATGCATTGTAATGTGGGAAAGTTGAAAAGCAGCTTATTTTTCTGTTTCCTCATTTTGCATTTAACTTAGTTCTAAACTTTGAAACAAGCCCACAGCTGCATGAAGAACCCTGCACAAATCTAATTCCTTAAATTTAGTTTGTGTGTTTTATTACTATTTTGATTAGCTGCTATTTTTGTCACATCAGCTCATTTCCTAGGGTCATAGTAACTGCATTCTTCCTAAGCCAAACTGATATTTCTGTGCATTCTGTTTATACTTCTCATTTGGTTACTCTATCACATCTCTATTTCAGCCTTGACCTTTCAGTTAGATTTTAAACATTTTAAGCATAACATAGACCTTTACTTCCCATGTACGTATAACATAACATTTAGGACAAAGGAGATTTTAATAAGTTACTGTGTATCAGAAATCATATTATGATGACACTTTGTATAAGTGTGTATGTAAAATATTTGTGTGTGTAATCTTTTTTATTCTGGACATGTTTGAGCATACTCAACAGTAGAGCAAGTATAATGAATTCCCATGCACCCATACCCAGCTTCAACAACTCTTAATTTTTTTTAGAAAGAGGGAGAGCCTGAGACACAGAGAGAAAGACAGAATCGATTTTATTTATTTTTTTATATGGTTTTTGTTTCTTTGACACTTAGTTATGTATGTGGTGCCGAGGTTTGAACCCAGGTCCTTGTGGATGCCAGGCAAGCACTCTAATCACTGAACCACCGCTCCAGCCCCCTTAATATGTTTTTTCTTTTTTTATTTTTTTTAAGAAATGGGAACAGTGAGAGAGAGAGAAAGAGAGAATCAATTTTTATTTAGTTTTTCATGTGATTTTTGTTCCTCTTGACACTTAGTTGTGTTCCTGGTGCTGGGGTTTAAACTCTCGTACTTGCACATGCCATGCAAGTGCTATAACCACTGAGCCACCTTTCCAGCCCCTTTAATATGTTTTTAAATTGTGAAATACATATAATGAATGTTGTGTGTGTGTGTGTGTGTGTGTGTGTGTGTGTTTAAAGAAATTACAATGAAAAAATGAACCCAATGTTGTAGTCACCTGGCTTAGGAAATAAAATGTTATCAATATTCATAAAGCCCCTGGAATGCTATCTCTCACCACTACCAGAAAGCACTCCTACCCTAATTTTGCATTAATCATTTCTGACTGAGATTGCCACATTTGTTTGTACCAAAACCTGTCTTCCTGGGGTAGAGCAGTGGCTCAGTGGTTACAGGGCTCGCCTGGCATGCATGAGGATGCAGGTTCGAACCCCAGCACTACATACACAATGAAGTGTTGGAACAACGAAAGCCACATGAACAATAAATAAAATTTATTCTTTCGCTTCTTCCCTCTCTCTCCCTCCCCCCACTTCCACTGTCCCACTTTCTCTTAAAAAAACTGTCTTCCCTTCTCCCTTAGTAACACAACTCCGCAAGTTTTAGCTAGACACATGCCTTCTAAAGATGATACTTCTCAAGTTCTCAAGTTCCCTTCTAGTAACACATGGTCATGTACCTAAGTTCTGACCAGTGATTTGCAAACAGAAATGGTAGATGCAGTTTCTTTGTTGTGTCCTGAGAAGGATTGTACTCTCCACTCTCCCCTCTCCTGTTGGTTGGAATGTGGATATGATGGCAGAAACTAACACTGTGTTTTGGAGACCATGAGACAGAATCCAGGCGTTAAGGATGGAAAGCAAAAAGACAGGAGGAGGATGGGCTTTACTTGATAGTCTGCTGATCTTTTGGCTGCTATGATAGTCATCCTTTTGTCCCTGTGATAGAATACCTGAGGGGAAAAACAACATAGTGGAGGTAAGATTTCTCCGTAGGCTGTTTTGGAGGTTTCAGCTATCTCCATGGAAGGACAGGGAGGACAAAAGCTGCTCACCTGGTGTCTTCTGGGAAGCACTGAGAGAGGAAGGGCTCAGTTTCAAGAAATAGTCCTCAAGGTCATGCCCCCAAGGACCCGCTCCCTTCAAGTAGGTCCCACCTCCTACAGTGTCCACCACCTCCCAGAATCCATTCAGCTGTGAATCTATCAATGAATCCATGCATTTATAAGGTCAGAGCCCTCACCATCCAATCACTTCCCAAAGTTCCCATCTCTGAGCATTGCTGAATGGAGAGCCAAACCTTCAACTCATGAGCCCTTGGGGAGAATTCCAGAACCAAACTCTAAAACAGCTTCTAATATGCCTTGGTAAGTTTTACTTCTGTTATGAAAATTGGAAAAGATTTTATTTATTTTTGGCAAACTAATAGAGTCAGATGTTCAAAATTCTGAAGGCATAGAGTGGCAAGTTTTCCTTCCACACCTGCTCTCTGCTATCCTCCTGCAAAGCAAATGGTACTACCAATTCCTTTTGTACCTTTATGGGGAAATTTGAATAGCATTGTATATTTTAAATATAATTAATTAGATTATAATAATTAGAAAATGGCTGTAGTTCCTTGACAGAAATATATAGGACCCTGCTTTTGCCCATGGTTCTGAGTTTTGCCTTATGTGACAATCCTATTATTGTTAATGTCTTATTAAAAGGCTGCCAGAGGGCTGGAGCAGTGGCTCTGCGGTTACAGCGCTTGCCTGGCATGCATGAGTACATGTTCAAACCCCAGAACCCACGTACACAACTAAGTGTCAGAGCAATGGAAGCCATGTGAAAAACTCAATACAAAAAAATTGATTCTCTCTGTCTCTCTCACTCACTGTCTTTCTCTTAAAACAAAACAAAACAAAACAAAAAGGATGCCAGGAAAAAACCCCAAGGCCTGCTGTGTTGGGTTAAAAACAAACATGATCATTTGTCAAAGTCTCCTTTGGTCACAGGAGGGGACACTGACTGCATGTGATGACTAAGCTGCCCTTGTCTTTGAGTTCTTTAAAAGCTTTGTTGATGAGAGCTGAGCCCAGAGCAGTCCAAGCACAGTGATTTCTGCTCCTCCTGATATCTGAACTACAGGAAAAGCCAAGGGTGTGCTCCAAAACTTAGGCACTTTACAGACAGGAGAGTCTAAAAGCTCTGCTCTAAACCTCTGTGGTCTTGATTTATACACAATGCTAAACCAGCAAGTTTGATAAGTCAGCTTCCGAATTCACAAAGCAATGGAGTCCATACATGGGAAAGGAGGGAATGGATGCTTGTTAGAAGCAAGCCCAGGGACAGAGATGAGAAATAGCAGCAGACAGGATGACGACACAGGAAAAACTGAAGCCGCAGTAGCCTGGAGCCACTTAATGAAGGGACAGACCCCCTCACGTACCTCAGGAAGTCCTTTAGCTCTGTTGGAGCAGTAGCACAGCAGATTGCAGTAATGAGTGTTTATGGAGATGAGCCCGAGTCATCACAACAGCACTGCGGTGCCTTGGATTGGAAAAGATCAGAATTCCCCTGACCCAGGAGGAATGATAACTTGCCGCCTTGGGACACTGATGAGTTCAACTACTCAAAATCAATAACTTCCATACTCAGGGAAAAAGAAAAAAGGGAAAACACAGCAAACTAGTTTTACTATTTATAATAGGCAAATTGTTGATATTATGAGCTGAAGTCCCTTTTTTTATAAGAAAAAGAGGGAAGGGGAGAAAGTTCATGTAGTTGATAGTTTTTTTTTTTATTTTAAGGGGGAAAAGCTCATACAAAGACTATAAAACTACAATTATTTTTAAAAACATGTAGCTTTACAGTTTTTATAATAAAGGCAGATGAGGATAAATAAAATTATAACAGGAAAGGCACTGGATTTGTATAAGTCTTTCTGGAAAAGTGGTAAGTGTAGGTTTCAATGTTTTCAGTAAATTTGTAGTTACATGGCTAGTCCTGCTGTCCAAGTTTAAAACGTCTCCATCATCTCCAAAGCTTTTCCTTCATGTTTATACACAGTTGATATCCAGTTCCACTTCTTGTCCTTGCAATCAAAGACCTGCTGTTTCTATAAGTTTGTCTAGACTTCTTATGAAAATGAAGTTAAGCAGTATGTATTATTTTGTACCTGGCTTTTTTTTTAACATACCGTGATGGTTTTTGCCATGTGTTATGCTATAGCAAGAGTTAACGGTTCGTGTTTTTAATTGTTCATTAGTATCCCATTGGATTTCACATTTTGTTTATTCGTTCACCTAATGATGGACAGTGACCTTTTTTTCAGTCACATTTACTTTTATGTTTATAATTAAATCAGCACCAAGTAAAATCATGAAGCAAAAGTTATGATCTAAGATTTCTCACTGTGAGGCTTTAAGAATAATTTCCCAGGTTTCCCAAGTACTCAACAAACACTGCTTAGGTATGTAAATTTATCAATAGTGTCCTAGTGATTCACTCACTTTCTAAAGTGACAGGTAATAATATTATATCCCTCTATAAGATTTGTTTAAATGCATAAGAAACACTATGTCACTGAAAAAAATTAAATCTCCTCATCTCCACCTAGTACAGTTAGAACAATTTGTTACAGTAGCCTTATATCATTATGTGAATCTGTAAAGGAAGATTTATTCTGTATCAGAAGTTCTTCATAAGAAAATGAGATTCTGTCTTGCAATTGGACTCCGTAGATCTCATGGTACAAGTACTTGTCCTCTGACCTTTCCTGAATATCCAAAAGAATCTATCTTCCCAATACAAGCTGATGAGATAACTGGAGCAGGAAAAGCAGAAATATTGGAATTACAGTTGAACAACCAGGATCTGGGAGTAAAAATTATGAGAATTGAAGGACTGTATTGCTTGGGTGCTGGCGTTGAGATAATTCAGCTCCAAATTCAGTGCTATGTGATTCTGCTCAAAACTGAATTCCTGGAAGATCGGTTACCTGTTTTTCCCTGAGGGTGGAGCACAGAGAGCCCAGCAGTCCCAAGAGACTGACCCAGCGCTGCGCCTCTCCTTTCCCAGCAGCCCCTTACCTTTACCACATCTTCTCTGTTGTGAACAGACTCTTTTTATTCTACATCGCTCAGCCAACAACTTTCCCCCACACTTTTTACAGCTTTATTGAGATATATTTTATATGCCAGAAAATTTTCATATATTCACAGACTGGTGCAGCAATCACCACAATCTAATTTTATGACACTTTCCATACCCCTCCCGCCTTAGCACTTGCCTTACTTCCTGCTCTCCAGCCATCCTACCCTGACCCCAGGCTTCAGCAATCATTAAACTGCTGTCTGTCTCTATGGACTAGCCAATTCTGGGCGTTTCACATATAGAATCATACAATGTTTGGTCTCTTGTGACCGACTTCATTCACTAAGTGTATGTTCCCTGGCCCATCTGTGTTGTAGCATGAATCATTACTTCATCTTTTTTTGGCGGGGAGGGGCTATACCAGAGATTGAACCCAGGGGCTCTTAACCACTGAGTCACATTTCCTGGTCCTTCATTTTTTTATTTTTTATTTTGAGACAAGGTCTTTCTAAGTTGCTTAGGGCCTCCCTAAGTTGCTGAGGTTGGCTTTAGGCATGCAGTCCTCCTGTCTCAGCCTCCCAAGTTGCTGGGACTACAGGCATGCCCCACCATGCCTGGCTTACTTCATGTTTTTAATGGCCAAATAATCTCCCATTGTATAGACAAACCACATCTTGTTTACCCATCAATTGATGGACATTTTGGGTTGTTTCCATATTTTTGCTATTATGAATGGTGTTGCTCTGAACACGTGTGCAAGATTTTGTATGAACATGTGTTCAGTTCTTTTGAGCATATACCGGAATGCAATTTACTGAGTTATATGGTAACTCTGATTAGCGTTTTGAGGAATTTTCAAGCTGTTTTCCACAAGATTTTATGCTTGCACCAGTAAAGATGTGAGGGTGCTGATTTCTGTACAGTGTCACCAACACCCATTAACATCCAACTTTTTTGCTGGAGCCATCCTAGTGAGTGTGAAGTGGTAGTTCATTGTGATTTTTGGTTTGTCCTTCCCTGATGGTTAATGGTGTTGAAAATCTTTTCATATGATTAATGGTCATTTATACCTTCTTTGGAGAAATATCTATTCAAATTCTTTGTCCATTTTCAAACTGAATTGTTTGTCTTCATGATTGAGTTGTAAGAATCTTCGTATCCTCTGGGTGCTCATCCCTTTTCAGAGGTATGATTTGCAAATACTTTCTCCCATTCTGTGGGTTGTCTTTTCACTTTCTTGATGGTCCTGTTTTTCATTGTGATGAAGTCCCATTTGCCATTCTTCCTTCTGTCACTGTGGCTTTGATGTCATATCTAAGGAATCATTCATTGCCTAACTTAATGTCATAAATATTTACTGGCATGTTTTCTCCTAGGAGTTATATGGGGTTAGCCCAT
>PVKS010000891.1:116359-163228 GCA_004027875.1 Aplodontia rufa
ATAGATTGGGTTTCCATATGAATTTTGGAACAGCTTTTCAATATTTTTTCTTTTTCTTCTTTTTAAGAGAGAGAGAGAGAGAGGGAGGGAGGGACAGAGAGAGAGAGAAAGTGAGAATCAATTTTATTTAGTTTTTCATGTGGCTTTTGTTATCCAACACTCCATTGTGTATATGGTGCTGGGGTTTGAACCCTCGCCATCATGCGTGGCAGGCAAGTGTTGTAACTGCTGAGCCACCACTTCAGCCCCAAATTTTCAAATTTTTAAAAAAGAAAATAAGAATAATCAAACTAGCTGAGATTTTAGTAGATATTGTATTGAATCTATAGTTAGACACTATTGCATTCTATTCTATACAATGTTTAAGTTGTCTGATCTATGACCATGAGATATGACTGTTTTAGAGCTTCTTCAATCTTTTTTGTTTAGAGAGAGAGGGACAGTGAGAGGGGAAGAGAGAGAGAGAAAGAGAGAATCAATTTTATTTCATTTTCATGTAGCTTTCATTGCTCCAACATTTTGTTGTGTACATGGTGCTGGGGTTCGAACCTTCCAGGCAAGCACCATAACCACTGAGCCATGGCTCCAGGCCCTTCAATATTTTTCAACAACGTGTTTTAGTTTTCATTGTATAAGTGTTTCATTGTATAACTTCTTTTGTAGAGGGTTTTCCTAAGTATTTTATTCTTTTTGCTTCATAATATTGTAAATGTGATTTATTAAAATTTTATTTTCAATATTATTCAGTATTAATACATAGGAATAAGATTTGTTCTCATATTTTGGTCCTGTATCCTACCACACTGCTGAACTCATTCCACTTCTTTTTGATTGTATATCATTACAATAAGAATGTTAATGTAATCCAATAGTTTTCATTTATTCCTTTGTGAAATGAACAAAAATTAATTTCATAGCTATGAAAATATGGGGACCATCCAACAATTTGGGCCATGTCTTCCAGAACCCTTAAAATCTGTCTCATGTGTAGACATGACCCATTCTACCTATGCATTCTACTTTATCTTTTATCACCTTATTTTATTATCCCTTGACTTTCAATTATATCTTTTCACCCTATGCTCCGATATGTAGATTTTGCAGTTAAAATCTCTTTTCATTTATGTGTGCTTCTTTCTTTCCCTATGACAGATTCTCTGTTTTCAATCCTGGATATTCCTGTCTGTGATCATTCTGGGCAAATATACCATCCCTTCTCTGTCCCTCTTTGACTTCTCTCTAGTTATTATTTTAATAGCAAAATGGTCTGAGTGTTTGTGCAATTTTAGGCATGAGTTGAAAGAATCTTTGAGCCAATCTGTTCTATTTACTTTTTTTGGTAACTACTTATAAGACAGTGTATCAATTCATTCTACTTTTTTTTTTTAAGAGAGAGAGGGACAGTGAGAGAAAGAGAAAGAGAGAATCAGTTTTATTTAGTTTTTCACATGGATTTCATTGCTCTGACACTTCTGTGTGTACGTGGTGCTGGGGTTCAAACCCACATCCTTGTGTATGCCAGGTAAATGCCATAACCACTGAGCCACTGCTCCTGCCCCCTACCAGTTCATTTTTATCTTCTAGAAAGATGACCCATAAAATCGAGCTAAGATGACACATAAAACTAAGTACCAGGATATATACTTTTATAGGTAAGGGGCTGTCTTCTATTTCTAGTTTCTTTACTCAGGGAATCAAATGTAATGCTACATAATTGATGGGTGCCTTATAAAAGCTTGACTGAATCATTGAATGACTTGAACAGGTTAAATCCAAAATCCAGCTTGATAACTTGAGAGTTATAATTTTGGCAAGATTATTTCTGTTTAGCAGGTGTTTTTCATTGTTAGATATTATTAGCAGGAAATTGTTTTTCCCAATCTCTCTGGCAGCCCAATTATTTTGACTAAATATGCTGTGCCTTCTGTTCTGAGTTTATTCCTACTTCATGTCACTGATATACAAACACAATTTTATTTTCTTTAGCTGAGTATCCTTCCAGCTCTACTTGACTATTAAGTAAATGTAGTGTGCAAGGGTAACATGGTATAGCTCGGTTCCTTTCCTACCCTCTTCTGCCCCATTTTGAATAGCAAGGAATACCTCTGTTTATGTGCACCTCCTTCCAGGTATAGTAATCTTGTTTGTTTTTTTATTTTTTTTGTACAGGGAACTGAACCCAGGGCCTTACATGTACTAGGTATATGTCTGCCACTGACCTATATCCTCAGCCTTTTAAAAACATTATTATTTCTGTGGCTGGAGAGGTGACTTGCCTGTCATGAACAAGGATCCAGATTTCAACACCAGCACCACATATACAACTAAGTATTGGAGAAACAAAGGCCAGATTAAAATAATAATAGTAAAGTTAACTCACTCTCTAGCCTCTCTTTTTTTTTTAAATATTATTTCTTATTTTGAGACAGGGTCTCACTAAGTTGCCCAGGGTAACTTTGAATTTGCCTATGTCCTGCCTCAGCCTCCCAAGTGATTACAGGGATGTGCTACTATGCTGGACAATACTGGATATTTTTTTTAAAGAGAGAGGGACAGAGAGAGAGAGAAAGAGTGAATCCATTTTATTTAGTTTTTCATATGGTTTTTGTTGCTCTGACACTTCTTTGTGTACGTGATGCCGGGGTTTGCACCTGTGGACTCACATATGCAAGGCAAGTGCCGTAACCTCTGAACCACCGCTTCAGCCCAATACTGGGTATTTTGAAGCACGCTGACATCATGATACATTGTTATTAGGAAAATTGCCTAGCCTTACTGTAATTTTTATTTTTTTATTTTATTAAGAGTATATAGAGATACAAATGAGAGGGAAACATTATCAGACCATCAATAACCAAAGTATATATACATAGTATTCCAGGGGTAATGCCCAAACATGGATGACCACCTTGTGTTTGTTTCACCAGTTGTAGTTACCCCCAGAAGAACTCTTGCATAAAATGGGTATCTCGTGGAGTGGGATAGCTGGGTCATAAGGTGGTTCCATCCTTAATTTTTTGAGGATTTGCCACACTGCTTTCCATAGTGGCTGAACCAGTTTGCAGTCCCACCAGTAGTGTAACAGTGTTCCTCTTTTCCCACAGCCCCTCCAGCATCGGTTGTTGTTTGTATTCTTCATTTTTGCTATGAGGTGGTATCTCATTGAGGTTTTGATTTGCATTTCCCTTATAGCTAATGATGTAGAGCATTTTCTCATATATTTATGGGCCTCCTGTACTTCCACTGGAGAGAAGTTCCTTTTGAGATCTTTAGCCCAATTGTTAATTGGATTATTTATGAGTCGGCAGCTACTTCCTTAATAAAACTCCCATGGCTCATGCAGTAAAATCAAGAATAAATGAATGGGATGCAATGAAACCTAAAAGCTTTTGCACAGAAAAAGATCTAGTCAAGAACAGCAAGAGAGAACCTACAGAATGGGAGAAAACCTTTACTGTAATTTTTAAAAAATTTTTTTGGTACTTGGGATTGAACCAGGGATGCTTTACCACTGAGCTATACATCTCCAGCACTTTTAATTTTGAGATAGGTCTTACTAAGTTGCCTAGGCTGGCTTTGAACTTGCAATCCTGTCTCAGTTTCCCAAGTAACTGGGATTATAAGCATGCACCATTGTGCCTGGCTACAGTATTTTTTGTTGTTGTTATTGCGTTCATTTCTGAGAAAGCATTACATTTATTTAATTTTATTAAAGAGAAAAGGACAGTGAGAGAAAGAGAGAGAGAGAGAGAGAGAATCAATTTTTATTGAGTTTTTCACATGGCTTTTGTTGCTCTGACACTTAGCCGTGTACGTGGGTGCTGAGGTTTGAACCCGTGTACTTGAGCATGCTGGGCAAGCGCCTTAATTGCAGAGGCACCACTCCAGCCCCTACAGTAATGTTTTAATAATACCTGTAAGACTTGACAGCAAAGCAGAGTTAAGTTTAAAACACGACAAAAGCAGATATGGATGGAGAGGGCTATTGGTTGTGAATATAGGTGCCATAATAATATTTTTTCTTATGCTTTTACATTTTCTGCAGGTGACAATAAAAACCAATATAACTTTTTGTGTTGAAGGGACAGAACCTTTGGGGAGCTGGGAGGTCCTCCCATTCTGTCTTTAAAAACCACCTCCAGGGTTGAAATGCTTCCCCATTTGTCCTGACAGTTCTAGGGTGATGATGTGGAAGCGTTTGGGGAATAAAGGGGAAAGGAGTAGGTCGCAGAAACAATACACTTTTGAAATATAAGGGGAACAGAAGCACTTTAAAAACTTTAAAATGTCCCCCAGGGTAGTATTTTAAACTGGCCTTTGGATGTCTTCAAGTATCTGCTGACCTGCTGGCCACATCTGCCATGGTCCTGACTGTGTTTGCTGATTGACATTGGGAGCCCACGCACCAGCCCTGTCTTGTCGCATAGTCTAGACGGCTGAGCTCCCTGAAAAGACCTCACTGGATTTGGCTGCTGCTGGCTCTACAACTACCAAATTAAGATGAACTCTTACCTTCCTGACCCCAAATTACAATATCCGCTTGCTAAGCCTTCCGTGTGGAGCAGCACCATTCTGCCTATTCTACAACCCACAGTTATCGTCAAACTCTGGGTCAATCCGCCACCACCACCTCAGATGTTAAAATATTTAAGCAGCTCCTTGATTACTTTACATTTCTACCAGGCACTAAGAGTTTTAAATAAAGCCTGTCCAAACCAGCTTGTCTCATTCCCATTTCCTCTCACAAAGGAAGTGTCTTTCCATAACCCAAAACTACTGGTTTCTAATTTTAGGGATAACAAAGGTAGGATCAAGACAGAAAATAAGCTCTTCTCTATTGATTTTCCTTAGTCATTTTACTCCGGAGGCCTATAATTAGCTCTATTTTCTCCACCTATAATACATGTTTAGGTTTACAATGATGTTAGAGAAAGAGTGACTGATACACAGGTTTAGAAACAGGAGTCTACTTGGTCCTGCTTTTGCATACTTATATGAATAAGCATAAGGGAGAGGAGACAGCAGTTTCCTGAACTGCAGGAAAAAAGCTCTAGGGCTCCCAATGGGTGCCTGGAACTGCAGATACTGAACCTCAGAGAAATTGTTTTTCCATATACACACCTGCCTACAGTAAAGTTTAATTTTTATACTAGGCACATAAAAGATAAACAGCAAAAATTAATAATAAAATAGAATAATTATAACACTATTGTGGTAAGAGTTATGTGTATGAGTACCCCCCCCATACACCCTGCCCCACCCAGAATACTTTATGTAATTTCTGAATTGCCACCATCACCTCCAGTTTGCCCTGGGGCCTTTATTAAGTAAACTTATTGTACACAAGCACTCCACCCACAAGGATCAAATTCACTTACTACCACCAGAGCTGTTGTTTGTAACAACATCTTAAATACCCAGTACAAGAATCGACTACTTCATTTTTTCAATCCCCACGTGTAAGGCTCACGCTCAGCTTGGTAAGGCCCCCTTGGATCTGCCTTTTTGCTTATTATGCAATTACATATAAATTCTTGCTTTCTCCACCTCTGTTTTTATTCCTTCTGCCTGGAATGTTGTTCCTTCTGCCTTCCCTGTATTTTTCTGGCAAATCTCTCCCCCTTCCTCTCTCTCATTCATATATATGTATATATATAATTTTTTTTCTTTTTTTAAGACAATGTTCTAGGGTCACATCTTCTATGCAGCTTCCTGAGATTGATGCTATCCCTTTCTCCATTAACTGATCATTTCCTCCTATATTACAGTACCATATATGCTTTTATTTTAGTACCTGTAATACTTTACTGCAGTACTTGTCCATTGACTGCTGTGAATGTTACTGGTCCTATATGAAATAAGTACAAACATTGAAGATAAGCAATTACAAACTATATAACTTTTTTTTTTTTTTTTTTGGCACTGGGGATTGAACCCAGGGACACTTGGTTGCTAAGCTACGTCCTCAGCTCTTTTTTAAAAAATATATTTTTTATTTTGAGATAGGGTCTCACTAAGTTGCTTAGGGCCTAAGTTGCTGAGGCTGGCCTCAAACTTAGAATCTTCCTGACTCAGCCTCCCAAGTCACTGGGACTACAGGCATGCACGACCACATGTACCCTAGAAACCGTATAGCAGTTTGACAGAGTAATTTTATAGAGATCACATTTTTATGTCTTCACTTTTTATTTTGTTTTTCCACTTTTAAAAAAAATTTACGAAAGTATCAGTCTGGAAAGAATTCCTGTTTGTTTTTTTTTTTTAACTGGATAGTTTGAAAAGTACTGTTTATTATTATCTGTGCTAGACTAAAAGCACCATGAGGACAAAATTCTGTGAACAGTAGTTTTGTACTAATAATAATGAATTTAGCATCCAGAACAGTGACCCTGCAACTCTCATAAACTTTCCATACCCATCACTTGTAACTTGTCCCTTGGTAAAGACTGATGTACTATTTTATGCCTCACTTATTGTTCTTATCAGATGATACTGCAATTTTCTGTTTATAGTTCCATCTTTCCCTCTAAATCTTTAAAGGTACTTGCAAGCAGTTCTTACTTTTGTATTCCAAATGCCAACCATAGTGCCTAGTATACAGTGAACACTCAGCAAGTGTTTATTGAATGAACAAATGGATGTATTCTGTTAGGCTCTTTTTTTTTTTTTTTTTTAAGAGAGAGGGACAGTGAGAGAGACAGAGAAAGGAAACAACTTTATTTAGTTTTTCACATGGCTTTAGTTGCTCCAACACTTAGTTGTGTACGTGGTGCTGGGGTTTGAACCCAGGTCCTCATGCTTGCCAGGCAAGCGCCGAAACTGCTGAGCCCCTAAGCTCTTCTTTTTGTTTTTAGTGTCCTCACATGATTCTTTGAGTTACAATTTAAGGAAATGTTTAAGATAGGTGCAGAAGAATTAATTTGTGATGTATAACTACAAAATCAACTGCAATTTAATATTGCTAAAAATAAGAATTATTAGCATAAATTTTGATAGCATAAATTTTCCCCTCAGCATGCACGAAATGAGATTTGCATTCATTTATTGATTGTACTATCCAAAGGCACTGTGTCATGTCACCACTGATTGACATTATTGTGATCCTGCTGGATAAGAATGCCCTCATGGGTAGGTTTGAATTTTGCTATTTGTCCCTGAGCTGTTCCATCTTTCCAAAGACATGGTAACTAAAGGAAAACTCTATGAGTTTCTGCATAACAGCCATTCCCTCTGATTCATTAACTATATATTTTTCTTTTTTCTTTTAAATATATTCCCCATCTACCAGATCTACATAATTGGGACTTTGAAAACTCCCAGACTCTTCTAGTTTGTAATGTATGTTTGAATTCTGGATTTTTGCAAAGCATCTAACCTTGCTTAGTGGATGCTGAGATTGTTTGGCACTGCTTCATTTAAAATTTTTTCAACTACTCAGCATTTCAAGTTCTTTTTCTTATATATTTGTAGGAATCTTCCATCATGAAATAATTCAGATGTTTGAACTGTGAACAATGAACATAGAATCAATGAAAAGTATATTTCCTTAACTTTAGCAAAGAAAAGGAATTTAAAAAGTTGCATGCATTTAGAACTAATCTTGGGATATTTCAAGCCATGAGCTTGTAAAATAAGCAAGATGAAAAGAATTAACCAGGTTGGGTGTTTTTATTGTCAGTGTTCAGTTTCTTCCTGAGCAGATTAGTGTTTTTGAAAAAGAGGTAGGCAGGGCCAACTGCCACATGAATAATTTGCTTTCAGGGAACCAGAAAATGTAAAAAATATAAATGGTCTAATGGACTGATCTGTCCAATGTTACAATGCAAATAAAGCATTTCCAAAGGAACCGAAAGAATGAGCTATCCGTTTGTGTTGTAATATAATGTAAAAAAAAAAAAAATTAGGAGCAGACTGCATTCATGGAGAAATGAACTGTGTGAGGCCAAAACAGCTAATAAAGAGGAGACAAGAGAATAAAAGCAGTGATCCACATTTTGAAGATTTTTAGCTGGGGACACTGAGTGATCATAGCAACCATCTCCAAGGAGACCTGTGGAAATGTGTAAAACGCTGAGGTCACACAGACGTCCAGAGAAATTCCATACTGATGAACAATTTCTAGATGTATCTTTCTCTCTTCACCTTCAGTGCCTCCAAACTTTTAAACAGCATTTATGAGAACGCTAACGGAAAACCAAATAGGATTTGCCTTGAAGAGAAAAAGTAACTCTTAGAACAGGAACTGCGATCAAAATGGTGTGAACAGCCTTTCATTAATCTTCAAGAGCTATTGAGAAACTTGGATATTAACGAAGTGAGAAGACCCAAGGGTTAAATGCAAGCCTTGGCCATAGGTGGGAGTGCTGGTTATTGTTTTATTGAAAATGATGCAAGCTTAAATTCTAGGGCTGCAAGCAAAGCTCTCAGAAAAGGGCTCTCTTGTAATTCCTTCATTGAAAATCAAGCAGATCCTCCTGAGTGCAGGACTCCTTCCTCATTCTTCCCTCCTGCTTGTTCTGCAAGGGCATTGTTTGGGTGCATGGCAAGGAGCAGTGGTTCCCCTGCTTCCCTCATTCAGTAGGCATGCATTGCTTGTCTGCAGCAGCCCAGCCAGCTCTATACCGGAGACTGGGGAAAATGGCACACATGGACTTAAGATACAAAAATTTTAAAAGGGAAGAGGACAAAGTGAAATAAAAAATGTAAACAGTATTTGAATGGTATAGGAAACATCTTAAGGGTGTCGTGAATGCAGAGGAGCTGGAGGGAGATGACAGGGAGATGTTGGGTTGGGAAGAAATTCTGAGAGGAAGTGTAGCTATGTTGAAAGCTGAGCAGGGGAATCAGGTACCCAGGATGACATGAAAGGCAATGGGGTTTAAGAAATGTCTGGGAATTCCTTACAAGTCAGTAGACTTGATGAGAGGACAAGCATGGGATGTGACAAAATATTAACTACCCCTTCTCTGCTTCCCTCCCCCCATTTATTTCTACTCAGTTAATTCTGGGAGGAATTGCAATTTGGATTGGAGATGAGGGTGCCCCACTTGATTCAAATTATCAGGTCAAACCTTTGGGAGCCACTGACTGTCCTACTACTGGGGACCATTTGCACATTTAGGATGGACTGCCTGATTTCTACTTTAGTCTCCCCTCTCTGAGAAGTCAGGTTGCATGTAGATGTCATGTGCCCTCGTTCAGGGGTCTCACTTGTGGGATTTGGTCATATTGCATGCTTTGTACCTACCTCATAGAGTACTTATGCAGAATAAATGAGTGAACTGTACATAAAACACTTAGAGTAAATACCACTGTATACCTTGTAAGCACTGTGTATTGGCTGGATTTCTTATTATGTGGCATTATTATTAATCTGGAATCCTCCAAAGTCATTGGGACCTCTGGTATCCTTTGGATCTGGAGCCATGTAAGCTGGAACTGACCTTTCGGGAGCACCTAGAATTCTCCAAGAGGGCAAGTGCATCTGGAGAGAGGGAAACGTAGGCCTGTGGCTGGAGTTTCCAGGTGGGAAAGCATGGGTCAGTTCACAGAGAAGTTTGTTTTTACTGAGAGCACACTGGGAGTAGTTCGAGCCAGCAGCTCCGCAGTTTGGTTCTAAAGTACAAAACTACTATCATACTTTTTAGGGGAATCACAACACTTCAGGCCCCAGATTTTACTATTTTAAATTAGGCGTCATTTCAGATGTGAAAGATTTTGATATTTGTGTTACAATTTTTTTTCTTGTTTTATTTTTCATTGTTTTGTTTTTGGTCCCGGGGACTGAACCCAAGGACACTTCACCACTGAGCCACATCCCCAGCCCGTTTTTTATTTTGAGACAGAGTATCACTAAGTTGCTTAGAACCTCACTAAGTTGCTGAGGCTGGCTTTGAACTTGCGATCCTCCTGAGTCAACCTCCTAAGCTGCTGGGATTATAGGTGTGCGCCACTGCACCTGGCTTCACTTTTATTTTAAAAAGGTGTATTACAGTCCAGAGTAAAACTCTGCTCCCAAGAAACACTGATTGCTATTTGATTATGGTTTCCATCCCAGAGCCTGCTTAGACCTAAAGTTGACAACAGTTTACAATAAGCTGCTTTCTGGAATTCCTATACACAGTAACTTCCAAAGCTGGCTGTGATAAATTAATGAGAAGATGTCTGTGCCATTTGTCATGCAGAATACCCTCAATGGGCTACAGGTGCTATTTTCACTGTTGTCATCCTGCTGTTCTTGTAAGCTGGTGACTAGGGCAGATGCAAGGTTATATTGTACCATCCTCACTGGAAATTTAGTGGTCTCAAGGTTTCCCTGGAACACCTCTTTAGTCTGACCAAACATCACATAGAACTATAGCGTCCCAAATTGGTTCATGTTTCAAAACTGGGTGTGGAAGAAATTGGTCATAGAAGTACTGACTGAAAAATTCAAATAGCTCAAAGACACCAAGAAGGAACCTCTTTTATGGGGAAATTATATTGTTATTTCATAAGAATAAGAATAATCTTTTTCTGGGCAAAGTGCTAAATACTTTCTTTAATCATCATTACCTAATTTTATAAATAAGAAAACTGAGATTCAGAGAAGTAATTCCCTTAAGGTTGCCCAGTTAAGAAGACTGATTAGAGCTCGAATTTGAACCCAGAGCTGTCTGACTTCATAGTCCAGACATAATCCTTTCTGTACTCAGTAGGTCATTGCTTCACCCATCTATTCACCCATTACATAAGCACTGTAGTATATGCTAGTTACCATTTGAGGCCTGAGAATACTGTAGGGGACAAGAATGAAAGAGATCACGCAGCTGTGGAATGGACTTGAAGGAGAAAATGTGTGTGTGTGTGTGTGTGTGTGTGTGCGCGCGCGCGTGCGCGCGGTGTGTGTGTGTACGTACATGTGCATACATGCATATATGCTTTTTTCATATATACTTTTGGTAGTGATAAGTACTATGAAGACAAATAAAGTCCAGAGAAGAGGTGTAGATGCTGTTTTATATATTTGAGAGAAAAAAATTATCTTTGACAGTAACTTTTCCTTCATATGGGTTCAACTATTTCTTTTTATTTTAATTTTTCTTATTAACATAACACACACATGCCAACATGTGTTTAAACCACGAAGCATGACAGTATAATACCTTTGAACCTGCCTAGCCTAAGAATCAAGCATTACCAGTTCTGTCGCACCTTTCTGTGCTCTGCCCTGGCCCTTTTGCCTGCCTTTCCCTCCTGCCCCAAATAACAAGTAAATGTGATTTACTTATTAATTTATTATAGTGCTTGGAGTTGAACCCAGGGCTGTATGCATGCTAGGCAAGCTCTAACATTGAACTGCATCTGCAGGACAAAGAAAATTGTATGATTCTTTATTTAATCAAGTTGATTCTGGTATGCTTGATATTATCCATGTCCTGCCTAATTTTTTGAAGCAAATAATTCCTAAATGTCTTGTGTATCTTTCTCTTGCTTTTAATTTAAAAATTAATGTTACACTAAGCCCTGTGTATTGTTTGTTTGAGTTTGTAAAAATAGTATCATTGTTCCCCATTGTGGCATATAGCTGTAGTTAGTTCACTGAACTGCTGAATTATGTTCCATTGTGTGAGTGTGCAAAATCAGTTGATCCATTGCCTTGTTCATGGATATTTGGATTGTTTCCAACTTTTTGCTTTTTAAACTGTGCTGCTAAGATTTTTGTGTGTGCCTGTTGATCCACAGGTACTGAAGTTCCTCCATGGCCAGTTTCTGGGAGTAGAGTATCAGTGTCAACTTTATACGAGATTATCGTATTGTTTTCCAAAGGGGTGGTGCCAGTTTACATTCCCACCCACAAGTGATTAAGTGTTCCAGTCAATCCACTTTTATTTTTTCTCAGCTCTTGGTTAACACATCTTAATTTTCTCCAGTCTACTAGATGGGAGAGCATGTTTCATTTTTGTCTTCTTTGACATTTTCCAGATAACTAAGGAGACTGAGGCTCTGAGGAGGTGACTGTTAGACAGAAACCTGAATGAAATAAAGGCACTAATCATGCACAACTGTGGTGGCAGAACGTTCCGAGGCAGAATGTCAGAGAATGAAACTTTCCTGAGTTTCCACAGAGCAGCGAGAGAGCTGTTGTGACTAGAGAGATGAGCCAGGATGAGGATGAGGGAAGGCAGAAGCCAGTTCTAGGACCTGGGAGTCGTACTGAACTCTGTGCCTTGGATTTTATTCCAAGAGTTATGGGATGGCTACTGGTGGGGGCATGATTTGGTTAAGATTTCAAAAATTACACTTTGACTTCCACGTGAATAGACTCAAGGGAACACTGAAAATGGGACCGCAGAAATGAGATGGACGTGCCAGCGGTAAAAGCCATGTGGCTGTGGCTTCTATCGGCCTGTTAATGGGAAGGTGGTGAGAAGTGGATTCCATAGTTGAAGGCATATGGCTGGTAAGACCAGTGTGTGGTTTGGATGGAGGTATGAGGAAAGAGAAATGACAGATGATATCTTGATTTAGGAGCGAATGACAGAGAGTATAGTTTCATTAACTGAAAGGGGAGGGACACTGAGGAGAACAGCACTGGGGAGAATGCAGAAAAGTTCTTAGTCAAGAGAATATAGATTTATCTCTACCATAACCACTCTAATGCCAGCCGCCACCAGTTAGGGCCATGAGTGCTGCCATAGCCTCCTTCCCCAACCCTGTGACCATTCTGCAGCCAGCTCACTTTGAACCTCCGAGTTCAAAACCCTTCAAAGGCATTATTATTACTTGCAGGACAAATCTATAATATTACAAAAGGCCCTGAGCTGGGCACCATAGTGCACACATGTAATCCCACTTACTCAGAAGGCTGAGGCAGGAGGATCCCTGTTTGAGGCTCGCCTGGTCAACTTAGCCAGATCTTGTCTCAAGATTTAAAAACAAAAATTTTTTTAAAGGGCTGGAGCGTGGCTTAGTGGTAAAATTCTTGTCTAGCTCATGCAAGGCTTGAGCTCAATCCCCAATACTATAAGAAGAAAGAAAAAAACAAAAAACTCCATGCATGAGCAGGTCCTTGAGTAAGTCTGTAGTTTCATTTCTAGCCATTCCCTCCTCTCTGATCATCTCTTAGTTCCTTGAAGGTTCCAGTCCCTTCCTTTCCTCTGCCTTTGTTTTTTGTTGTTGTTATTTGTTTGTTTGTACCAGGGATTGAACCCAGGGGTGTTAACTGCTAAGCCACATCCGCAGATCTTTTTTTTTTTTTTTTTTTTTTTTTTTTTTTTTTTTTTTTTTTTTTTTTTTTTTTTTTTTTTTTTTTTTTTTTTTTTTTTTTTTTTTTTTTTTTTTTTTTTAAAGAGAGAGGGACAGTGAGAGAGACAAAGAGAGAAACAACTTTATTGAGTTTTTCACATGGCCTTAGTTGCTCCAACACTAGTTGTGTACGTGGTGCTGGGGTTCGAACCCAGGTCCTCGTGCTTGCCAGGCAAGCGCCGAAACCGCTGAGCCACCGCTCCAGCCCCCGCAGATCTTTTTATTTTGAGACAGGGTCTCACTACTTTGCTGAGGCTGGCTTTGAACTTGTGCTCCTCCTGCTTCAGCCTCCAGAGCTGTTAGGATTACAAACATGCACCACTACACCCAGCCCTTCCTTGGCTTTTGTACAGGATATTCCTGGAATACAGCTCTAAGTGACACTGTCCTTCAGATTTGAGCTCAAGTGATGGTTCCCTGGAGAAGCCACTTGCACAACGCCTGCTACAACTAGATTTCCTTGTTATGTGTTTTTAAAGAATATAATTTCACATTTTTCTTTCATGGCCCTTAACATAGGATATACTTACATATTTGCATAGTTACTAGTATCTTTCTCTTTCCTCAGAATATAAACTCTCTGAGGCCCATAAGATTCTGTTTTGTTCACTATTGTATCCTCAGCCTGGCATGTAGAAAACACTTAATGAACATGTGTCAAGTAGATCAGTAGGTAGGGGCGATATATATTGCTCAAATATAATAATAGATTTTTGTAAGAGAATTTTTTTCTGATTATGATAGAGTCTTCCAAACTTGCTTTAAATTATCCTGTTTCCATTTTAGACATCTTAGCAATCACCATGGTGCATCCACTGTTATCGTAGGTGAAGTCACAATTTAATCACCCATAATCGAAGGAGTTTGATTTCTAATCTAATCCAGTGAAAGGAATTTGTGGACAGAAACTTTAACCCAACTGAGAATATCCTGTTTGTGATTCCAAAGCAAGTGCCCAGCTGTAAAAGGGAATAGTTGTAAGCGATAAACATTTCAGTCGCATTTACAAACTATTTTTTCATTATAGATGCCCTGGTATCCACTCAGTTCATACTTCAAGGAGGACTTCAATAAATGATAATCAAGAACTTGCTCCATCTGTATCTGTTCTATCTGTATCTACTCCTCTCCTTTATGTCATTGAGGTCAGCCCTTGCTCTGGGCCATGGAAGGTGATCTCAGTGAGAACCTATTTGGAAAGTAGATCAACCAAGAGAATCCACAGGATGACAGTCATGGCAGAATATTGGGTAACATCCATGCTGGGATGTCTGCATGTGCAGTCACCTCTACTGATCTGACTGGTGTTAAAAAGGAAGAGAATTTTATCACCCTTCCTGCTCATCTATTTAAGTCTGAAATGATATGCTGACCAATCCATAAACTAAAGCACTAACATTCAGAAGGAAGCACCAGTAACGCTTTGTAATACCTTAGCACTCTTTTATCTGTGTCTATATGTATTATTGTCCATAAATTAATCAAACAGTGCCTATATAGGTAGGTAGGTAGGAAGATAAGTAGATAGATGATAGATACAATCTTTTTCATTTTACTTTATGTTCTTATTCCTCTTTTCCTCCTTCTCTTCCTTCCTCTTCCTCCTCTTCTTCTCCTCTTCCTCCTCCTCCTCTTCTTCTCCTCTTCCTCCTCCTCCTCCTTCTCCTTCTTCTTCTTCTTCTTCCTATTCCTCTTCTTCTTTTTTTTATATTGGGTATTGGGAATTGAGACCCAGGGTACTTACTACTGAGCCACATCCCCAACCTTTTTTATTTTTTTATTTTAAGACAGAGTCTCTCAAAGTTGTGGAAGTTCTCCCTAAATTGCCAGGTGAGCCTCCATCTTATAATCCTCCTGCCTCAGCCTCCCAAGTCATTGGGATTACAGTTGTGCACCACCATGCCCAGCTGTTAACTTTATATTCTTCCATTCTTACAACATCACTTTATAAATGCTCCTAAATCTTTTGTTCATACTTTAGTATTTTAATTTGGCACTTTGTAATTTAAGAGGTAATAGGGATGAGGAAATAGTTCTTTTAAAAGTTTTAACCAGTTATATCAAAAAATTTCATACAGTTTTATATAACAGAAGAAAAGTTTGAGAGTATAACTACTTCTGTACATAATTAAGATGGTATTTAATAGCTAGCCTTATTTTGTCTCTGTAATCAAAATTATCTACCTCTAAATGCCCATTTAAAAATTCATTGGTTGCATAACAATCGAGATAATTACTTCTTCCATTAGGCTAAGTGAGGCACTTTGATAAGTCTTCTTTTGAATTTCTTTCTTTCTTTTCTTTTTTTTAAAGAGAGGGACAGTGAGAGAGAAAGAGAGGGAGAGAGAGAATAAATTTTATTTAGTTTTTCATGTGGCTTTCGTTGCTCCCGATACTTCGTTGTGTACTTAGTGCTGGGGTTTGAACTTGCATACTCGTGAATGCTGGGCAAGCGCTGTAACCATTGAACTACCACTCCAGCCCTCCTTTTGAATTTCTTAAATTTTATCCAAGAAGTGTACATGATGACTGAAAAAAAATGTTATTTCAGTAGGAAGTTGCTTGAAAAGCATGAATGCTATAAAGCCTTTGTCTTCAGATTTTTGTAGTCACATGAGTTTCGCTTCTGAGGTCTTCAGGTTATTAGCTTCTTTAATTAAGAAAAATGGGTGTTGTCTTCTATTGGTCTCAGTTATGGATGAGTTGGGTTTTTATAACCTAGTCCTGTATTTGGTCAAGGATAAAGCAGATCACAAATAGATTCTCTATTAACTTTTTGTGATCATAATTTGTTTCCATAATTTAATAGATCATTTAATTTAGGCATTACATGAAGAATTTTTGGAGGAACATTAGGATTTTTAAATGGCCAATAGCTGAATTATTGTATGATTTTCAAAAACAATATTTGTAATCATTCTGACAATGTAGAATACAGTACGTGAGCAAATTCATACACTTAACATACTTCATTGCTTAAATGACTGGGGACTTTCCTAACTTTGTTCTTGTGTCAGTACCATCTTTTATTGAGGATTGAAAAAGGAGCCATTTGGGGGAACTCCTGGAGGGATCACCTGTCCTCCTGGGGGTTGTGTGGTTGCTTTGTGACTTGGTCCTTGACAACCAACCTGTTTGATGATATAAAACTAGTAAAATGTGTGAATGTCTCCCAGGGAGTACTCATCTTGGGCACTGTCTTGCCAGCCTGGCAGTGTTGGCATGTTGTATTTAGACAATATATATTTGCCAAATGGATGATTGAATTAAGGAATGAATTAATTTGAATTTTTTGTTTAAAAAGATGAGATCACAACTTGAGCTAAGCCACGCCATCTGCTTGATGGCTATTTATAGCTCGTAAGCAGTGACATTCTGCATGGTACCAGGAGGGATGACTGTCACTGCATTGGGTGTTACCCTGTGTGCCCATGAGGCTCACAAGAACAGACGAGTTGAAGTCGGATGATTTGTTACCTTCATCCTGATTTACTAGCAAAAACTCTTTCAGAATAAGTGGCCCACCTTTTCTTTCCTAGAACTAAAGATAGGTTATGTGGGATACAAATGATACCAGCGTTCATATTCAAGGTGAATCCATTGGTGACATTGCTTGTTTATTTTATTGTAAACTATTTGCTTAGAATACCAGGAACTTAGTCTCTCATCAGTCCAGGTTAATACTAGGCCATTACATTTTATGGCAATTTGGGAAAACACATGAGGTGTATAGGATCTTAATTTTGATGAGGGTTTTACGTTAAATTTCTAGAAGAAGATAAAATAGTGTGTACATTTAAAGGCCTCATTATTAAAATTGTGCCTATCAGGAGGATATGTTTGCAATGCAAAAATTCGATTTTCTAAGTGACAATATTATACCACTAATGTGTCCTAGAATTCAAATTTTCTGAGAGTGTTATAGCAAAGAACGGTGGAGGACAGCGCTAACATTTACTGAGAATTCGATACTTAATGGGCAGTCATCAGCATGCTAGCATCAAGAAGTCGCTGCTTCTGTGCCTTACTCTACCACTTCTCCCTCTGTAACTCCTGTAATGCAAAACTTTGTTAGCTTCATGGTATCCCATAGTCCCCACAGGCTTTATTTGCTCCTTTTCATTCTTTTTTCATTTCCCTCTGACTTGGTTCGTTCAAAAAACTGTCTTCACGTTCAGATATTCTTTCTTCTACTTCATCTAGTCTGTTGTCTGGCTTTAAATTGTATTTTTATTTTACTCCTTTAATTCTTCCATTGCAAGATTTTCATTTGATTCTTTTTAATGATCTTCATCTTTTTTTGTTGAAATTTTTATTCAGGTCATGAATTGTTTGTCTGATTTTACCAAATTATCGGTCGATACTGTATCTTTCTGGGTTTCTTTAAGAGCATTATTTCAAATTCCGTATCAGGCATTTGATTAATTTTCTTTTCTTCGAGGTTACTAGAAAATTTGTGTGCTCCGTTGGGGGTGTTAGGTTTCTTTGATTTTCATCTTTCTTGTGTCTTTATGTTTCTGGAGATGCATCTGGTGCAGCAATTTCATTTTACAACTTTGTGGTGTGTTTATTTGTTTGTTTGGAGATGCTTTTTCCTGTGGAGTGATGCCAGGGTATAAATCAAGTGTGATGTGTTAGATATTCTGGGTATATTCAGTAATAAGCTATCTGTGCAGTTTCTTTAGCTATAACTCTTGTCAGTGGTGTCCGTGGTTGTTTTCGTTTCCAGTTGCAGGTATTTGTGATATAGTTCTGCCAGGGGCAAGACCATAGCCTGGATAGCTCTTGAGCAAGGCATGGTCACCTTCAGGTGGTGTGAGTGGTGTGACTCAGTCAGCAGTGTGGTTAGTAGCAAATTCTGGAGTAGGCAGAGCCACTGTCTTAACTGGCTTTTGGGCTGGGCTCATGCACACACGAGTGTTGTAGGCTTGGCAGCTGTGAGGCAGGGTCACTCAGTAAGTGGGGCTGCCACTTGGATGATTTTCTGGCTAGGTTCATGCGTCCATGATTTCTGCAGGCCAGCCAGCTGTATGGCAGGCACACTGAGAGCAAGGCTGCCACCTGGATGCTTACCAGGTTCCACTCATGGGCCCTGGCATTGCAGGCCAAATGGCTATTCTCTGAGCCCACTGAAGGGGTTAGGACCACAGCTTGGGTGGCTGTCAGGTCAGGTATGGGCACACATGGGCATACACGGTCACTGACTATTTGTGAATTTCCTCTTTGTGCACATCTGTTTGTTCATGGGAGATGGGGTGACACATGGGTTCAGAAACCTGAGTCTGCCCTTCTGCTATGCCTGTCCTCTGAGCAGTTGACATCATGGGGCTACAACCACCTGTGTGAGCTTAGTATGACCACAAAATCTCAAGAATGGAGATATGGTATGAATGCTAGCCTCCAGGGTGGTACTCACTCTAGTAGAGGGTCCAGTTTTAAGATGGCATTGAATTATTACATTTCAGTTCCTGGCTGGCCAGGGACGTACAGCGTCAGCTCCTGCCCTGCTGCATGTATAGCCATGTGTACACTAGGCAACTCTCCAAACTGTTTGCAGCCTGTGAGGACAGAAGTCTACGGTGGAAAAGATTGCAAGAGTCTATAGTTGTGCTATGGACAGCTGGAGGTCTCCAACTAATCTTTTCCTCGTTAAGAAGTCCTTGGCTCTGAGCCACTCTGGGAGAGTAGATAGTCTGGGAGAGACGGGATGCCTCACTCTCACCTCTGATGCCATCCTGGGCCCTTACACCCACAGGGATCTTGCCACTTCCCTATGGCTCTCCATGATACTTCCTTGGTCACTCCGTTGTAATATAGTTTTCTTTGTTGTGGTCCCTTCTGTGTGTGGAGGGAGGGTAAAGTGAAAAATGAATTTGGACCAGGAGTATTACAACTTGGTTGAAGTTTCAAGAGGATTTCCTTTTCATCCTTTTCTCCAGATCCACAATTTTATTTCACATTCTAAAACTTATTGGAAAATGTCTATTTAAAGTACCTTGATATTATACTAGTGGTTTAAGGACTTTGATTCTCCCTTCATCATACACATCTTTTAGGATGTTCTGTAATTACCCTTTTCATTTAATATTTTTTTAAAGAGAAAGGGATAGTGAGAGAGAATTAATTTTTATTGAGATTTTCACATGGCTTTGGTTGCTCTGACACTTAGTTGTGTATGTGGGAGCTGGGGTTTGAACCCGTGTACTTGTACATGCCATAACCGCCAAGCCACCACTCCAGCCCCCTTCATTTAATATTTTAAAAGGAAGCAAGTGTGAATTTTTTAATATAAATAATAATAGTGAAGAGTTACCGAGTCTACACTCAGTGTTGGGCACTTCTCTCTTCTGTGTTACTCAATATTCATAACATCCCTTTGAGGTATATGAATACAGTAATCCTTACAATTTTATAGGTGAGGAGAGTAAGTCTCAGAGAGAGTAGTTTCAGGATTCAAGTGATCCAGCTGGTTGGACCAATTTTGTCTGTATACTGATTCTGAGCTCTACCTTCTTTCAAGGTATAGCTTATGTTTCTTTTTTGTTTGGCTTTCTTATGATTTACATATAAGAGTAATTTGTCATATATATATATATATATATATATATCTCCAAGCATTTTATCTAGAGTTACATTCTATTTCCTTATTGTTGCT
The DNA here is from genome assembly GCA_004027875.1 of Aplodontia rufa. Classification (NCBI taxonomy): domain Eukaryota; kingdom Metazoa; phylum Chordata; class Mammalia; order Rodentia; family Aplodontiidae; genus Aplodontia; species Aplodontia rufa. Next base: position 136,302 of record PVKS010000891.1, read on the forward strand.
ACCTTGATATTTTTCTAAAACCTCATATTCTTCATCTCAATGTGACCCACCCCAAAATATATTATATAGTAATAAGGGTTTAACTATTATATACATACTTTATTTTTATGTCTCAGTTAATATCATTTTCTGAAATTCCTGAATTAAACAGAGTCTGCTCCCATGACTTGAGAGATTTTGGATGATCATGAATTCTTATTCTAGAGTTCTGGAACTTGCTATTTGTAAGCGGCTGCATGTCCCTGCTAGACTGCGAGCTTCACAAGAGCAGACACTGCGTCTGTCAGAATATCACTGTGTCCTGGTGTCTGGTGCAGCTCCGGCTGGCCCAGATTAGGGACTTCATAAATATTTATTGGCTAATTGCTGTCTTTATGCTGTTGCCAGTCAGCAGGCCAACCAGTCAACAGAGACAGCACCCTCACGTTTACATGGGAAGATGCAAATTCCCAGTGTTTGACCCACTCTCCCGTAACCTAATCACAGAGGTCCGGTCTTTTTTGCAAGATTTTTATTAATGCCTTCCAACCTTCCATATATGCACATACCCTGACTTAACTTCAAGTTTTAAGTTTTTTGCTCTTTTGCTTTGTCTGCCTTGATGTCTAGAACTATTATACTCATGCAGGATATGTTGCTAGAAGATAAATACCTATTTTGTTGGTGGTGATGTTCAAGTTGTGTTTATTTTTCTTTTTCTGTCCTTCATGGTTGAAAAGTTCTTGTCAAATTCCAAACTTTGCCTTCTTCTGGGTTGAATGCATTATGAAAATTGTAGCATGGTGTTCCTGAAAGGCACTCTGGGGTACAGTAAATGGGTACAACTACTTTGGAAAATTTTTTGATAGTCACTCATAAGAGTAGATGTATATCTACCTTATGATATAATAATTCCATTCTGATGCATTTAGCCAAGAAAAATAAAACCTTTGAAAAGAATATTCATAGTAGTCATCTTCATCATAGCCCCCAATTGGAACAATTCAAATGTTCATCAACAGTTGACTGGATAAACTGGCCAAATTGCTAGTCACCTGTAATCCTAGTGACTCAGGAGGCTGAGGCAGGAGGATCACATGTTCGAGGCCAGTCTGGGCAACTTAGCAAGACCCTGCCTCAAAATAAAAAATAAAAAGTTCTGTGGATATAACTTAGTGGAAGAGCATTTTCCTGACATACATGAGACCCTGAGTTCAAACCCCCATACCCTCCACCCTGTACATAAAACAGTTGACTGGGTAAACAATTTTGCTTTATCTATAACAGTGTACTTCTTAGTTGACAGAGAGAAAAATCCTCCTCATGTAAGCAACAACATGGATGAATCTCAAAAACAAACAAACAAAAAAAACCATTCTCAATCTTGTTTTGGATGGTGGTTGTGCAGACAAGTGTTGTCAAAACTCATTAAATTTAGCCAGGTACAGTGGCACATGTCTGTAATCTCAGCTAATCTCAGCAACTTGGGAGGCTGAGGCAGGAAGATCACAAGTTCAAAGCCAACCTCAGCAACTTAACAAGACTGTCTCCAAAAAAAAAAAAAAAAAAAAAAAAGAAGAAGAAGAAAAAGGCTGAGGGGTGCTGCTGGGGATTTTTGCTCAGTAGTTAAACACCCCTGAGTTCAAATCCTGATACCAAAGCAGTGGGGAAATACTCACTAAACTTGAGGCTTATGTTTTGTTGTTGTTCTTTTTGGTAGATTTAATTCAGGGACACTTTACCACTGAGTTACGTTTGAGACAGGGTCTTGCTAAGTTTCTTAGGGCCTAGCTAAACTGCTAAGGCTGGCCTTGAACTTGAGATCCTCCTGCCCCAGCCTCCCAAGTCACTGGGATCACAGGCATGTGCCATCAGGCCCTCTAGGCCTCTGCATTTTATTGAGGTACATTTTCTCTGGGAGAATCAAGCCAGCACTGTAGTTAAGAGTCTGGAATCTGAAGCCAGATGTCAGTACTGGTTCTGCTACTTACTATCTCTGGGCTCTTTGGCAAATTGCCCATCTGTCTGCTTCAATTTCCTCATCCGTCAAATGTAAATGAAATTAGTATCTACCTTATAAGTTGTTATGAGAATTAAACGCATTGTTTGTGCTAAGTTCTCATTTAAAAAAATTTTAAGACACTCTGATCTTCATGACAGTACTTCTATACTCCTTATTCTTGGTGGCATAGGAGACTCACCAGGGAGCATTTTTAAGAAGAATAATACCTGGGCTGCATTCCCAGGCATGCTGATCTAATTGACTTGGGTAATGGTCTGGACTTTGTGGTGTTTTTAGAGCTCCTACATGAGTTTGTTGTTGTTGTTGTTGTTTTTTAAATCTGTTTTGATGAGTAATGCTATGTGCTATATGGTATCATAATTATATTCTCAATCTCCAAAAATTATGGCACTTTGTAACAGGTAGACTGTGTTTGCTCCAATTCTGATAGCATTAAAAACATTTACAGAGAAAATTAAAAAGATCAATTTAGTAGTGAATTTCCATAAAAATTGTTGATGCTCACTTTATTTTTCACAGAGGAATAATAGGAATTCCTAACATTCAAGAGGGAGCCCCAAGACCACCTCTTTTTATTCAAAACATTTTTTTTCATTCATCAGAGAGAAATATTAAATTTCTAAAAAGCTTGGACAGGGGAATAGTACCTCTCAAAGCTGGGATGATAAAGCGGAGAAATTTTAAAAGATGGCAGCAATACACCCCAAGTAAAATCCCAGGATGTTGAGACTTGTTCTTCAGAGCTCTGTGTTGGATGTCACTTTTCTCTTGTTTGAGTTGTGAATGCAGACGGGGCCCGCAGAACAGGCATCTCTGATTAATATGTGGAGATGGGTTACATCAACTCTTCTCTGAAGAAAGAAACCAAATGGCCCTCACTTTTGTTGAGAGTGATTCAATGAATTGTTTCAGGCTTATATTAATGGAAAAGATGATCTTATTCATCGGGATCAGCAGGAAAAAATTTAAGAAGTGTTAAGAGTGTCAATAATGAAAAGCCGCATGTGGCACTAGACTGGTAGACACTCCTGGTTGTCATTATGGTGCTATTTTTACTTTAGAAACTGAATGTGGCCAGATGAGTTTTCTAATTACTCTGTGATTTTTCTTCTCCTTATAAAACTATTTTTTGTTTGTGCATACATGCCTGTCCACTGATAAAGAATTGCTAGTGGATCGGTTTACGTTTCTAACAACTTAATCCCCGTTCATTTGTCTAGCCAGCGTATCTGCAGCCATCTACCTTTGTTTTCGAATGAGAAAGAACACAGTTAACGCAAAGGAACTCTTTTACAATTGTTAGGTGTTCCTTCATCAGTAATGAAGTACTGTGGGTACTTTTATCTTTGTAGATTTTGGCAGATGATTTCCATTTGTACTGTGTCTAAACTGACTCAAAAATTTATCATCAATGGGCAAAGAAGTGATGGAATGAGACCAGTGGTCCTTCCCTGCTTTTCTTCTTTTCTCTGGACTTCAGTTTATACAACCTTAAAATGGATTAAGATTGCTTGTATTTTCACCAAAAGATAAACAACCAAAGTACTGTTGATGAATCTGTGAAACCATTTTGTGGAAAAAAATTTTTGGTGTGTTTTTTCTGTTTGTTTCTTTTTTGTTTTTATGTTTCTTGCAACTAAACATAGACTTGTCTCCTGTTTGAGTGCATTTCCATTCTACAGTTAAAAGATAAGGTCATTTTTTTTCTCCTACCATTCAAAAATATTTATTGGATGCCCACTGTGATGTATCGATAAAGTATTGTGTTGATGGCATGAACAAGACGTACAGGTTGAGAGATTTTTCTGCTTGAATCCCCAGAATTACCGTTTTATGTATTCAGTGGATGTTATTGCCTACCCAAGGACTGTTTTATAGAATACATGTAAGTTATGCCATAGAATAAGGTGAGATTTTTTTAGCAGGTACATGTGGAGAGTACATTCTAGGAGGAAGAGCGTAGGCAAATGAATGGAGCTGGAGATGAGGACACTGATCAGAAAGTCTGATAGACATAGGGAGTCTAGTGCTCAGAGGGTCAGGAGTTCAGAGTATACATATAACACTACAGGCTACTGAGAAGGGGACACCAGCTCATCGAATGCCTTGAATATCTTGCATACAAAGAGTATGGATAAATCTCTACCTATGTGATTTTTAACTAAAAGCACTGGAACAGGTACTAGCTTAAGAAAGCTTCTCCTTACATCCTGAATTTGTAAACTTTTGACTGTGTCAAATCAGACATATGATTTGTTCTAACCATATGTAGTTTTAAGATATATCTTTGTATCTAAACTTATTTTCAATTAGCAAAATGACCATACAAAGAAATACAGAATGCAAATAGGATTATTTTCCAACAGGTCTTATAAAATTGAAATTTCAGTCTTTAGCAGATATGTATGGTAGTCATGCCAAGAAATATTCATCACTAATTCTTTTAGTGAATTTTAATAGATCCTTTTAATAAAAATAAGTAGATAAATTTTAAAATGTTGTTCTTTAAAAGACTCTTTGGGGTTGTGTCCCAGAGTTCTCGAAACCTTTAGATGCTGATGAATTTAAATAGCGTATTTGTCAGCAAAAGATCCAAGGAGGTTGCTTTTCCTATTGCAGTTTCCTTATACCACCTTGGGTACACACAGGACACGAGCCTACATTCTTTGTCCCTGCTCACTTCCCTGTGTTCTTTTGTATTTTTTCTTCTTTTCTAATGTGAGCCTGGTTGAAGTGGGTAATCACTTAGTAGCCAACTATACGCCTGTGTAATTGCAGAAAGAAGCACACTTATTTGCAGACAGAATGGTAGATTTGCTGATTTCAGAAATCATTTTGGAAGAAGGATTCATTCATTCTTTGGTATTCAAAGAATGCATAAGTAGGAGGACAATAGGTACATGCCTAGATTATAAGTGGTAGGGATGCCTAAGGGCTCAGGAAAGGGAAGCTATGTTCCCTTCAGCAAACAGAGGCATGGGGACATACCAACGTCTATGAACTAGATCCCTTGCTGGGATTAGAAACATTTAATTAAAAAAAAAAAAAAAAGACAAAAAGCTAGTTAGTTAGTATTGAGAATGTCCTATTTAGTCAGTGTTATTTAGAAGAAGATGTAGAAATAGAAGACAATATTCTGCTACTTTGGGGACTATTTAAAGAACTACTTCAAAAGAGCTATCTTTTCTTCCCATTCCTTTTTAAAAAGGATGCATAAGTACACTAGAAATAAACCATTTAGGACAAAACTCTTCGAATAGTTAGAGCTTGAATCTAATGTGAGGAAACTCATGGAGCTTATAAAACTTTAATACTTAGCACCAGCTGTAATGAAGCAGGCTTGTAATTTTCAGTGAACCAATGATAATTCATAGAAGCTCTTAGTGGTGCATAGGATAAAATTGAAATCAACAGTGCCACAGCAATGTTCATAAAAACGACAAGCCACCTACTATAAATATAAGTAACTCTGGCTTACGTGGGGAAGGCACCCAAGGAAAAACCATAATTGTCACTTTAAAATAACATTTGTGCCAAAGTAAGGATTCAGGTAGAGAAGTTGTAATCAGAGCACTTAGAAACATTGTGGGGGTTCTCCTCCCCCAAGATAGACCCCTTCTGAATTAAGAGACTTTAACATGGAAAGTCAAAGGAGACGCTTTCTGCTCATATCAGCCAGCGATTGCCCACAGGGAAGCTCCGGGCATGGCAAGGCTTGAGCCCATCTATTGTACTGCTCCACAGGTCGTCTCTGCCGTTCTCAGTTAGTAAATCTGGGTCTGACCGCCTGGCCGAGCTCTCCACCCATACTGCCAGCTACATTTATTTTTTTATTTTTATTTTTTTTTAAAGAAGGGGGAGAGATAGAGAGAGAGAGAAAGAAAGAGAGAAGCAATTTTTATTTAGTTTTTCATGTGACTTTCATTCCTCTGACACCTTAACGTGTACATGGAGCTGGGGTTTGAACTCACGTACTCCCACATGCGAGGCAAGAGCCATAACTGCTGAGCCACAGCTCCAGCCCCTGCCAGCTACATTTTAGTCAGCTCATTGAGTTGGCTCCCAAAGCCATTCCACTTGCTAGAGGAGTGGCTTTCCCATCTCTAACTGCTGCTGTTCCTCACGTCCCAAAAGACCCGGCATTCCCATTAAGTCCTTGGAATGTGCATTCGTCCACCAGAGTTCTCCCTGCTTCTGACCTCATCCAACTTTTTACTATTCCAGTTTTGCTGTGTGAATGTACCACTTTGCAACAACTCTTATATTTTTGTTTAGTCCCATACATCATTATTTCCCTTTAATGCTGTGTCATCTCTTGATTCTTCCAAAATCTGAACATGTGCCCCTCCATGTGTTCAATAGATCCGTGTAGATTCACAGACCCCCTGGATACCATAAAGCTACTAACTGTAACTAACTGCAATAAGTTAACCAACAGAGTGAAAGAAAATTTGAGGAATTGTCTCAGCCACCCCGTGGCCCTTTCCTCCTGGGCTTCCGGGTTGGAGTGCGAGTTTTCAGACATTCCCCTGAGGAGATTCTACAACATTCCCCAGCATCTTCAAATATCTGCCCCGCCCTACTTTTGCCCTGGTATTGTTTTAATGGAAATTCCTTTAATATACATATCTGTTTAGGCTTGGGTTGCCATCGTTTAATTAGTGAAGCTGAAGAATAGAAAGGCAAAAAATGATGGTGAGAACCAAATACCTGTGGCTGGGAAATTTCCCACAAATCCTCCCAGCAGTGTCCTTGGCTTGCCACCGGCCTGTGAACCCCACAGGTTGTGTCTTTGCATTTGCACGCAACTCAATCCTTGGTGACTTGCACAAGGCCTGGTACACAGCAGATATTTAAGTAGTTGTTAAATAAAAATGACCCAGTGATGTCCTGTGGAGGGTCTGAGCAATGGAGGGTTTATTGTATGGGTCTGTTACCACGCAGAATTGTGACTCAATGTAAGAAAACTCTGTTGGCTAAATCTGAGACCAAAAAGTAGATAAATTAGTAGAAGGCTTTCTATTCTTATATTTATACTGTATTTCCTTCAAGTAGCCTCTTGTCCCAATGCTTTGAAAATGTGATTTAGGCATACAGAAACACCACTTTGCACAAAAGTTTTGATGAATTTTATTTATTTATCTATTTATTTATTTATATAATGGTGGTGGAGATCAAACCCAGGGCCTCACACATGCTAACTATGTGCTCTACCACTGAGCTATACCCTCAGCCTGAACTTATCTTTTATGAAGTAGGTCATTTGAGAATTGTGCTTCCTAAAATTATATTTATTCTATCCATTTTGGTGTTATATCTTTAAGTGGAAATATGGCTTTAATTATAAGTAAAAATAAAATTGCCAAACATCAGGAAAATTATGTAGCATTTTCTGATCTAAAGACAACTTTATTCACATGAAACAATACCGTATGAGGTATCTTGTTGCCAGAAAGCTTAATGAGCTTTCATATGAGTATTGGTGAAAGGGAGGATATGAAAATTTAGTGGAGATGTTTTAAGAAGTTACCTTTATTAAAGTTTTCTTCTTAATCCCCTAAGCAAAAAGGACTTTCTTTTGTGATCTACAGAAATATAGACCTTAGAGATCTACAGAAATATAGGACCTTTTGAGGTCCTATAACTGTTATGGGATTTGGAAAGAACCACAGAGAATCCAGTTCTCAGTGAGTTTAAGTTTTATTTTGGCATTTTGTGCATGTACAAATGTGTAACAACAAATCCCATATTATGTACAACTATAGTGCACCAATAAAAAAGTATAGAAAAATAATTTTACTTGGGGAAGCCAGAAACATTTAAACCAAAAACAAAGATACTTTTCTCACACATAAACATGCATAAAGAGAAAAAGCGTGAAAGATGGTATTCTAAAATATTGATAGTGGTCATCATTCATAATGAGGCTAGCAGTGATTTTATTTTCCTTATATATTCCTGAATTTTCTTCCATGGGCATGTATTATGAATATAATAAAAATAAATTACTCATAAATTTCAAAAATTAATATACATGTATATGCTCATTTCCAATTATGGGGGATTACAGAGGAGACATAGATTGGGGAATGGATGAAGCGGGGGAGATCCTAGACTAGGATCAGCCTTGACTTACAATGTTGATATCCATGTATGCATGAATTTTAACAATGGTTCCTTCCAATATGTAAGACTATGTCGAACAAATAAAAAAACATAAAAATTGAAATAAATAATTTAAGAACAGTGTGCAGTGAGAACCAGATGAGAGATGTGCATAGAATGGGCTGCAGGAATCCAGAGTAAACTCACAGGGCCTGGGTGATGAGGAGGCACAGAAGCATTGTTACTTGAGCTGGGTCAGGAAGAAGAGGTTATATAGCACAGTGAAGATTTTGTGGTTTATTATTGCCTCCCCACTAAACATTCTCTCTTTCTTTATTGAGAACAGTCCCAATTTTGTTCAGTTATAGTAGCTTTTGTTTTTTTGGCTATCAGGAATTGGTGTGAGATTGGATATTTAATCCACTTTTACAATGATATAGCAAAAGTTAAAACAGATGATCTTCTATTGCCTGTGGCCTTTATCTAGTCTGATATGGCACCTGGAGCTGCTGCACAGGGGAAACCAGAGGAACCATGTAGACAGAAGAATCTAGAGGTACCAGGACCATTGTTCAGTGCTGCTGCAGCCACTGTGTCTTGAGGGAACCAGTTTCTTTTCCTCTCCTGAAAGGTATTTTGTAAAATAGCTAATTTTCTAGTTTGAGCAGGGATAGAAGCATCCTCTTTGATACAACAGTTATACAAATGCCCAGTATTGACTTTGATCTGAACAACTCTGTGAAGCGGGTAAGATATGTATAATTATTCCCAAACAGTAATGATGAAACTAAAGTTAAAAGCATATGCAAATTACCTGAGGGCTGAAATCCAAGTGAATTGATTCTGAATTTTTCTACCTTCTCTATGCTCTTTCCAACGGACAGCTCCGTACAAATGGAGCGAAGTACCTACCGTTCATGAGTTTGGGACTGAATATCTGCCATGTACTTAGCACTGATCTAGGAGCAGTGGAGAAGGGGGAGGAGAGGAAGACAACCATGAAGAATAGCTTTGGCATTTGGCATATGAATCTTGTATTAACTTTTAGTGGATTTAGTGTGTGTATAAGGATAACTGAGGCAAAAAGTGAAATTAGGACCAGATTGTGAAGACCTAAGAATTCCAGGTTAGAGTTAATTCTTTATAGAGTGGGAAAAGCTATGGCATTGATGAAAAACATTTCAGAATCAGAACAAAAAAGAGAGGATTAGTTTTAAAGTCCTTATTTATCTTGTTGGCGAATTCTATATCTGTATGTGAACCATTTTCTATCTCATCTACCACAGAACTTGAGATAAAGGAAACCCAGAAACCATTATGAACATGTCTTTTTAGATATGGATAACTTAAACTTTATTTGTACTGCACATAGAAATTTAGTGCTGCACTATTTTGTGAATTACTTAGTTCAAAATTAAACTTGGCTATGACATCTGGGCCCCATATGGTAGATTAATTAAAGCAGGGATGCTGAATTTGGATAGTTTGATATCCTCTTCAAAGACTGGTCTCCCTTAGGACTCAGACAGGAAAATCCTGACAGTTTGATTTCTCTGCATACAGGGACCTTTTGCATGAGAACAATAAACAGCCTTTTGTAGCTCCTTAATGAAACATGTAGCATGTTATATTAACACCCAGGAGCTTGCCGAGAACTGCTCTCCCTCACTAAGAACCAGTAAAAGGGGTGCACTTTCTTTCTTTTCATTCTTTTCAACCACATCAGTAGCCTTTGTTTTTTCCTAGAATTGAGTTCCCTTTCTTTCACAGAATATGGAAATAGCACACCTGGTCTAGAAACAGCCCTTGGCATGAATCTCCAGCCATCTCCCACATAGCAGCAGGCAGCTCCGGATTACCAGGTCAGCCAAAAAGCAAGCTGAGTGTTTTACACATTAGCACACCACATATGTGGACTAAGCGGTGTGCAGCCGTCTTCAGAGAGAAACCCATGGAGCTTTCTACTGAGATGAGTGCACCAGGAGGACAGAAAACACTGTGGCCTGGGAGGACTGCCTTCTTAAAGGGCCCAGAACAAGGAGGACGGGAGATCAGAGTTGGGAGCCGCGGGGCCTCATGGAAGGCCTGTCATCTAACACGTTTTTTGTATATCTAAGCTGGGCTTTGAGCTTTCTCCGTTCTCAATTTAAATGCTTACATTTTAACCAGTTCACATTTCACTTCTCCTTGAGCCGCATAAATTATGTAGGGACTTTTAAGAGCCCTTGTAGATATGGAAGAGCAGATGCCAACCTGCTTTGGGGTAGAATCTTCCAGGCTTGCAAAGGTGTCAGGTTTTGCTTGCCTGTCACCTGTTCCCACGGAGCCACAATGTGTAGTGACTTTCTGGTTGGTTGTGTCCCAAAGTTTGAGAAAGACCTCTCTCACCTCAAACCCAATCCCATTCTCATAGGAAATCGAGTAGAAAAGAATATTTGATTGATTTCCCTATTCCTGGTTGTTGTTGTTGTTTTTTTCCTTCTTCATTTCTCAGTAATATTGTCCAAATAAAAATGATGCCTTGGGCACTTGCATAGCTGGAAGATGGTATAAATTATTATGCCATTTGCACACATATGAAGATAGAATGGAACCATTTTCACTATGTTGGCACCTTCTGTTATTGTTTGTGAAATTTCTTGAGAAATGTATTTAAGGTTTTTTTTTTCAGCCTGAAATTTCTTTAATTTGAATGATAATGTACCTTCATGGCATAAAATTTGCTCGTGTGCCTCTCAGTTTAATCTGAGCAAAATATAATATGCCTTTTTGATATAGAAAAGCCTGAACTGAGTAGTACCAACCGTTCTTCCCTAGAAGGAAGTATATTCTGAGGAGGTAAGTATAAGAGTGTCCACTGTGAGACTGGCTTCAGACACCTAGAGAGACTAGGTGAAGTGGAAGTGTATCTAATTCTCTATCTCCCTCCTCAGCAAGCTCCGGTGAGACTATATAAACAAATACCTGTGAGATATGTCAAGTTCCTTGGGATGACAGATGTTATCTAAGGTATTTGTCATTTACTAGTTTTGTTCCAGAAAGGGCTTAAGGGAAGTAGCAAACATCTTAAATGAAAGAACTAAAAGAAAGAAGGAAAAAAAAAGCATTAAAGGAAGCTAGAAATGAGGTTAAGAAAAAAGTACCCTGGGCCACCTAGGAGGCAGGTTAATGAGCGGCCCACATGAAACTTTCCCTTAGAGGTGTGTCTTTCCCTGAAAGGGGAGAGCTGGTCTGTTAAACACTTCCCAGTAGCCATGAAGTAAAAAACAAGCTCTTAGGAGAAAAATAATTGTTCCTAATGTTAAGATAGCAGTTCTCCCAAGGGTGCACACAGTTAGGGAAGTTCTAATTACGCTAACTGCCTAACATTCTGACCCTGGGAAGGTAACTTAATGACTCCAAAACTTTATTTCCTTCCTGTGAAATGGAGAAATTGAACAGAAAGATCCATAGAGTCACTGCAACTCAAGTCCAATGAGTGTACTCTTCTCTCTTAACCATTTTCTCCTCTTTTTCTTTTTTTCTTTTTACTTATTTATTTTTAATTCATTCAACACAGTCTTGCATATTGGAGGGAATCGTTACACATTCATGAACATATGGATATTGACTAAGTAAGTTAAGGCTGATGCTAGTCCATGGTCTCCCCACTTTGACTACTCCTGTTCCCATGTTTCTGCTACTTTACCCCCATGTTAGTTGGGTTTCTCATGGAAGTGGAGGGTTCCCAACTGCCGTGAGAGAAAGAGAAAATTAATTTTAGTTTTTCATGTCGCTTTTGTTGCTCTGACACCTCGTTGTGTACATGGTGATGAGGTTTGAACCCTCGTCCTTGCACATGCCAGGCAAGCGCCCAACTGCTGAGCCACCGCTCCAGCCCCATTTCTTACTACAGGCTGAGTATCACTTATTAGAAATCCTTGGGACCAAAAATCTTTTCAGATTTCTGATTTTTTCAGTTTGGAATGTCTTTATACATACACATAAGGAGATGTCTTAGAAGATGGGACCCAAGTCTAAACACAAATTCATTTCAGATTCCTAGACATTAAATACATTTAGCTTGAAAGTCATTTATTAGAGCATTTTAAATAATTTTGTGCATTATGGTAGATCGGGTGTGGAACTTTCCTATTCTGGCATCATGTCAGCACTCAAATTTTGGAGTTTGAATTTTCAAATTGGGGAAACTAAATGCGCGAAAACTAAACCAGATTGCACATTTAGTTTGCTTTCACCCCCGGACTCCCTTTTCTGTTGTCCTGCGTGTTGTTCTGTCTTCCCATATAACTGCTTATCTGTTTTCCTTCCGAAGAAAACAGAAAAGCTGAGTGGAAGAGCTATGACTAAGGAGTGTTTGTGTCGGGGGAGGAAGGGGGCAGGCTGTGAGTTGATGGGGTGGGGGAGCCCTGTCTGGAACTGAGGTCAGCCAGGAAATAGGAAGCAGTTTCTATACTTCCTTCACTCTCAGGATGGTCAAGGATTCCGCTGGGAAGCTTGGCTTTTTGTTTAGAATACAGAGCCACAAGAAAAACTGTCATTGTGCCACCAAAGGGCTAATTGTTCTTAATTGCATTGTGTGCAGCAGACCACTAACTGCAGTATCAGCTTAAAAACAGTGTTTAGGGGAATTGCTGGGGCTTCCTCTTGTTTCTTACAGTCCAATATTATCATGATTGGAGACAGCATGCTTCAAAGAGACTCTAGAAAGGCTCGCAAGGGCACTTGCTGTAAGTGGCATGTGGCATCCACTATGAATTATGCATAGTGGCCATATGGGGAATAGGGACCTCCTAAGGAAGTGACTGCATCCGGATCCTGCAGAAGTTACCATCCTGTGGCGTGGTGGCTGCAGTTTTTTTTTTTTTTTTTTTTAAAGAGAGAGGGACAGTGAGAGAGACAGAGAAAGAGAGAAACAACTTTATTTAGTTTTTCACATGGCCTTAGTTGCTCCAACACTCAGTTGTGTACGTGGTGCTGGGGTTTGAACCTGGGTCCTCGTGCTTGCCAGGCAAGCGCCGAAACCGCTGAGCCACCGCTCCAGCCCCTGGCTGCAGTTTTATATAGATGGAGGCTGGGATTTTTCCTTCCAGGTGTTCTCCAGAGTCTGAATGTCAGAATGTTTTGGTATCATTCAGTGTTGCTGGTGTATGAAAGATAAATTCATTGTGGGACATTAAGGTAGTTGAGGTGGATTAATGCCTGCTAAAAACATACAAAATTAGTTCATTTTCTTTCCTTCACGCACATTTTCTCCTACTGTTTGCACTTTTACAATTTGGTACATCTGCCAAGATTAACTGTAATCCCTTGTCCTTCCATTTAAAGGGGAAAAAAAAGAAAGGAATGGCTGTTCTGCTTTGTCCCAGTGCCAGAAAATGAACTAATTATCCTTTTTAAAATGGGGAATTGGATAATAGAATAGGGCTTTCATGGCTAAGAAATATCAGTCAAGTCCATTGGATTTGACATTAGCTCAACTAGCAATGTGTCTGGGGATGTCTGTGAGCCCCTTGACCTGCAGCTAATCAATAAGCTAAATACATAAGGGTGAAGCTTGTGATTTCCTTTACAACTGTAACTGGCATTTTATTTCAGACTTGTACTTAGATGTCACCAAAGTTGTCTCTTTAATAGTAAAACCTGTGGACATTCTTCAATTGCATCCTTAATGTAGCCTAGTATTTTAATAGTGAAGGATTTATAACCTCTCCTCTTCAATATACCTGTTTTTTAAAAAAGCTAATAATCTTTTGAATGGAAAACCTTTCCAGCATATTTCTAGCATTTCTTTGCCCACTGTCATAATTTTGCTGAAAATCATTTAACCCTTTTCTCAGTGTGGTGATGCCAGTAAGCCTGCATTTTATTTTATTTTATTTTATTTTTTTAGATGTATATAGAGATACAATTGAGGGAGAAACATTATCAAACCATCAATAACCAATGTATATATACTTAGTTATCCAGGGCTAATGCCAAATCATGTATGCCCAGCTTGGGTTTCCCCTGTTGCTGTTTCCCCCAGAAGAACTCCTGAGTTAAATGGGTATCTTGTGGAGGAATGACATCTGCTTCTGAGATGGTTCCTCCATATTCCCACTCTCCAGACTCCTAGGAGTTCTTCTTACACCCCCCCTTCCTATCCCCCTCCCTACGCCTCCAAGTAACCTAGGGAGCCATCCCCCTATTGCATTGAGAATCATACAATTTGAAGTTATTGTTAGCTTAGACGTCTAACATACTGCTTCCCCATGTATTCTAGCTTCCACAGATGAGAGATACTATTTGACCATTGAGTCTCTGAGATTGGGATAATTCACTGAGCATAATTCTTTCCATCTCCATCCATTTGGCTGCAAAAGTCATAATATCGTCTTCTCTAATGGCCGAGTAGTATTCCATTGTATATATGTACCAAAGTTTTTGTATCCACCCATCGAGTGAGGGGCATCTGGGTTGGTTCCATAGTCTAGCTGTAGTAAATTGAGCTGCTATAAACATTGATGAAGCCATGCCACTATAATATGCTGATTCTAACTCCTTTGGGTAAATACCCAGGAGTGGGATAGCTGGGTCGTAAGGTGGTTCCATCCTTAATTTTTTGAGGATTCTCCACACTGCTTTCCATGGTAAGCCTGCATTTTATTGAACGCAGTGACCCTGCCTTACTATGGTGTTTTAGTTTTCTATATGCATTTTTTTTAAGAGAGAGGGGCAGTGAGAGGTAGACAGAGAGAGAGAAGGACAGAATCAATTTTTATTTAGTTTTTCATTTGGCTTTCATTGCTCAGACACTTTGCTGTGTATGTGGTGCTGGGGTATGAACCTGCATCCCTGCGCATGCAAGGCAAGCGCTGAAACCGCTGAGCCACCGCTCCAGCCCCCTTTTCACGCTTCTTAAGGAAGTGTACTGTGTTATTTTTCCTTGTTGGCATTTCCTGACTCTTTCCACATTTAACTTTGCTCCAGTGTAGGCTTGGGAATCAGATCTTTGAGCATTTTAGAATTTAAAATAGGAGGAAACGCATGTTAATTATTACGAGGGGAACTTCTCTGAATGAAGGACCTGCAATTCTGTGCATCTGTAACCACTCTGTCAGGCTATAAAGCTCTCCCTCTCCCCACCCCCTTTACTTGTACCAAAGTGAGAGGGAATGAAGGCCATCATCTTGAAAAGATTCTCGATGGGCACTGATGCAATTCTAGCAGCCCACAACACCATCATGTACATGGCAAGAAAAATACATTATTATAGTTCCTTAATTAAATAGGGCATACTTAAGGATAACTGCATTCGATGTGACTTACACGTAGGCTTTCCATGCTATCCAATTAGGCATAGTATGCCTTAAGTAACATGTTTAAATATGTAATTGTGAACTAAAATTTTATTTATTTCCTTTGAATTCAAGGTATCAAGTTATTTAGAAGATTTGGTAATAGTCTGCTAGGCAGGATGACATTCTTTTTTCTTGTTCATTGCTTCTAATCCCTGATGACATACTGTTGTTCTCTTTCAGTCCTGGTTGGGCACACGAATTTGGTTGGCTGGCCCCACTGGCCAGGGTGCCCAGAAAAGTCATATCCCCTTTGTGATGTCATAGTTGTTCACTGTCTCACCCAGAAGAAATAATTAACTGTTATTACCATCACTGAAACTTCCCTTGATCATTGGTAGTATACTTTGCTTCTGTCTCTTTCTTCTCTGAGCCTGACCTGTAGATCATGTTTGATCTGAAATCCAAAATCTGAAATTTTTAAGTGCCAACAATGTTCCACAAGTGGAAAATTCTATACCTGACCTCATATAATGGGCTACAGTCAAAACATAGGCACATAAAATATATGGTTTAAACTAATTTTGGGTTATGTGTATAAGGCATTTATAAACTAGAAATGAATTTTGTGTTTCGACTTGGGTCCCATCCACAAGATATCTTATAATGTATATGCAAATATTCTAAAATGTGAAAAAAAAACCCAAATTTCAGACACTTCTGGTCCTCTTTTTTTTTTTTGGTACCAGGGATTGAACCCAGGGGTGCTTAACCACTTAGCCACATCCCTAATACCTCTTTTTATTATTAACCTCTATTTGTTATTTTGAGACAGGGACTCACTAAGTTGCTGAGGCTGGCCTCGAACTTGGAATCTTCCTGCCTCAACCTCCCAAATTGCTGGGATTACAGTGTGTGCGCCACTTCACCCAGCCACATTCCTTTCCTTCTGATTCTTCTCCAGATGCCCTCTCCCACTGTGAACTCCTTCTCTTGTTTACCTATTCATTATTCTTAGCACAATGCTTGACATAAGTGCTCACTAGATAGATAGGATCCAAAAATTATTTTATCCAGTTTCTAGTAGAAGCATTAAAATAAGATAAAAAGAATGTGGGGAGTGGAGGAAGAGGAAATGTTACAAAGTACATAGAGGTCTTATAGGTGCCAGAAAATCTAGGCTAAGTCTAGTTCCTACAAATGAGTCCCTAATTTAACTCTGTTTATTGAAGGTTTTGGAAAGGGAAACACAATGAGTTGTCTATCGCTCATTATCTGGTGAAAGGAACCATGGTAGTGAACCAGGAGACACTGTATTTTTTCTTAGTACTTATTTCTTATAAATGGTTGTTCATACAACAAAATAATTGTGTCTCTTTCATAGTAATTTTACAACAGGCTGCAGAAAATTTTTTCTCAGTGAAAATATATTGAGAGCTGGGCATGGTTGTGTATGCCTATAGTTCCAGCTACTCAGAAGTCTGAGGAAGCAGGATCACTAGAGCACAGGAATTCACAGCCAGCCTGGGAGACATAGTGAGACCTGGCTGCACGTGCTGTGATCTCTATTTTATAGTTAAGAAAACTGAAGTCCAGAAAATTAATGTGTCACGCTTACGTGATGAAATTGGCACAGCTAGGGTTATGTCTTAGTTAGTTTGGTTTGCTGTAACAAACTACCATAGACTAGATAGCTTACAAACAACAGATATTTAATTCTCAGAGTTCTGGAGACTGGAAAGTCCAGGCTCAAGAAGGCACCAGCACATGCAGGGTCTGGTGAGGTCCTATTTTCTGGTTCATCCATGGTCACCCTCTCCATGCCACCTTGCATGACAAGAGTGAAGAAGCTCTCTGGGACCTTTTGTATAAGGGCATTAATGCCCCCACAACCCAGTCACCTCCCAAAGGCCCCATGGATTTGAGGAGGGGCACACACATGTACTTTGTGTATCCATATTAAAGCTAGGGCTTTCCAACTGCCTTGTGCCTCGCCCCTGCTACAAGCAGTTGGGCCATAGGAGCAATGGTGGGTAAGAAAGCTTTGCTAGGAAAACAGGTCTGCTAAGCAGGTTTGAAACTCACAAATGTGTAAGCACACATACACTGAAAGCTCATAATTACCTTTGGTGGGGCATGAAAGAAATAAACCAGTCTAAAGAAAGTTTGAGGGCAAGTGGGAACCAGCACCATCACCCTGATTAAAGAACCTGAGAGTAGCTCTAGTAAAGATCCACTTTGCAGCAGGGCAGGAGCCTAGGTGTGTACTGGGTGAGTGAGCATTAAAGAGCCTTGCATCTCCCTCACCTGCCCCCAAGCTGGTGACATCCACCTGGAAGGCAAGCGTCATGCCCAGGTAGGCTACCTCTGCCTCTAAGACTGTATCAAGACTGTACAATGACGTGGATGAGCCAGCGGTCCAGTTCTCTTGAAATCCAGCTATTCAGGCAGAAAAGATGACTTCCTGACAGAGCTCTCAGGAAGTGCCCCCAGCCTCAGGAAATAAAACAAATACAGCTCTTCCTATTCCCTTATTTTAACATCCTCTTTCTGCTCACCTCTACCCCGAAGATACACAGCAGAAATTTGGACTCAGCACTTTTTCTTTAAACTCTTTCTTGACATTAATATTAATGGGATATTCTTATTGGAGGTCAAAAGTTTCTCTTTCCCTTCCTTTTTCGTCATTTCTGGAATTTACCCAAGTTCCTGACCGCAATCTTCTTCCCAGTATTTTTATTTTTCCACATCCCAGCTCCTTATCTTACTGATTTCCACAACTTCTATGACTTTTAATTCTCATTAATATTATAGGGAGATCTAAATATTGTGGAATACTGTCCCATCATAGTACACAGAAATGTAGTTCTTTGGGCTTGGTTATTTTTATCCATCAGTTCTAACAATGTTAGTTTATTTTCTCTGTTGAAAATGGTGCTTTTTGGAATGTTTTTTTCCCTTTTCTCAGAACAACTTCAGGAGATTCTTTCTTTCTAATCTTTAACCCTTCCGTAAGCCCTTACCCACTGAGGAAATTTCAACCTTCTGAATTAAGCTGCTTCAGAGAGCTGACTTAGGTCTAGCTCCCTGAGAAACCTGGAGCTGTTTGTGCAGGTAATTTCTTGTAAAGTCATTTGAGAATAACACCCCTTAAAAGACTTGGGTTGGTTCCGCAGAGAGCTGTGGAGCTGGAGTGGCCCTAGGGAGGCAGCAGAATCTTGGGCGAAGTGGCTCCCCTTAGCCAGCGGCATTTACTCTGGAGGGACTCAGCTGTGAGCCATCCACAGCCCGCGCTCTTGGCAGTGGAGGAGTGAGCACTTAGGTCCCAGAGCTGTGATCTGTACAAGACCACAGCATCCATCAAAATCCCCTTCCTGTCTGTATCATCACACCCTGAAATATTCAGGCTCTGATGTCTTTCTTGCAGAAATCACCTTGGCAATGATAAGGAGGAGCCTTATTCAACTCAAAATACCTCCTGTTTTGTTTGTTTGTGTTTTTGTTGTTGCCCTAAACTGCTTTTTGAAATGGAGGTCTTGGTAATGAACAGGAGAGACAAGCAACAAAATAATGGGAGAATCCAGTTTCTCCTCTATCTGGCCATTGTTGCCATCCTAATTTTGGCCTTAATTATCTCTATTTGGATATATGACTGGCTTCTGTTTTTGTTTTAAGTTTTATTGAAGTATAATTGACATATAATAAGCACCACAGATTTAAAATGCACAATTCAGTGAGTTCTCACACATGTCTACACCTCCGAAGCCAATAAGGCAGTGAACATTTTGATCACCACCATTCCCAAGTTTCATAATGTCCCTTTACAGCCCTTCTTTCTGCCTTCCCAGCACCATCTTCCCAGGCAACCACCTGTCTCCTTTCTGTTACTGGATTAGTTTGGATTTTCTAGGTTTCTATAGAAATTCATACAATACGTACACTTTTGGTAGTGGTCTGCTTCTTTCTCTTGGTATAATGATTTCGAGACTCCTCCATTTTGTTCTTTATATTAATAGTTGTTTTCTTTTCATTGTTGAATTTTATTCCATTGTATAGATATATCACAAACTGTTTTTCCATTGACCTGGCTGATGGGCATTTGAACCATTTCCAGTTTTTACTACTATAAATAAAGGTGCTATGAACATTTGTGAACAAGTCATGCTGTACAAATCTTCTTTCATTTCTCTTGGGCACTTAGAAGTGCAATGACTGGATCATGTGGTAGGTTTATGTTTAATTTCATAAGAAGCTGCTACCCCAAACTGTTTTCCATAGTGGTAGAACTGTTTTAAAATCTCACCTATAATCTGTTGAGGAGATAGACTCATGCCACATTATCATCAGTGTAGCACTTTGATTCTTTTAAATTTAAGCCAATCTAATATGTATGTAGTAGCATCTCATTGTGGTGTTAATTGGCATTTTCTTAGCCCCGGATTATAAAAGATGTCTTTCATTTTCCTAAATTTTTTTGAATATTTCAGCTCTTACATTTAGGTCTCTGGCCCACTTTGAGTTAATTTTGATTCATGGTATTGGGTAAGGATTTAATTTTTATGTGTAGATTCATGTTGTAGCAGTATTATTTATTGAATGAACTTTCCTTCACCCATTGAACCTTTGTTAAAAGCCAGTTTAGCCAGACAATGGCACATACTTATAATCCCAGCAACTTGGGAGGCTGAAGAAGGAGGATTGCAAGTTCAAGGCCAGCCTGGGTGACTCAGCCAAACCTTTTCTCAAAATAAAAACATAAAAAAGGCTGGGGGTGTAGCTCAGTGCTAGAGCACACCTAGGTTCAATCTTCAGTACTTGAAAAAAATTGACTGTATGTGTATGGGTCTATTTTTAGATTATGTTCTGTTGCATTGATCTATATATTTATCTTTATGCTGATACCAAACTTTAATGAGTAATGTAACTTTATCTCAAGTACTGAAATTAGTATATAAATCCTTCAACTTTTTTTTTTTTTTCAAAATTTCTGGCTATTTGAGGTCCTTTGTATTTCCCCATTAGTTTTAGAAACAGCTCATTGCACTAGCATGTAGCTCAGTGTTGAACAGAGGTGGTGATTTCAGTTGCTGATCTCAGGGAATAAACCTCTAGTCTTTTACCAAAAAGTACATTTCAACTGAACATATAGCCTCATTTCTTTTATCCTAAATCACGTAATGAAAAGTGGAAGTCTATATAACAGGAAACCAACAGTGGAGAAGACCTGGCTCTCACTTTCTCCATTGGTTACTAGGGTTAACATCCTACTTTTGGTCTTCATAATCTTGGATAAGTAGATAGGCTTTTTATCTACACCCAGACTTTCTTTCTTCTTGTCATGATTTGAGAAGAAGCTTTCTAAAGAACACCTTTGGTCTTGTTTACTGTTCTTTTAACAAGATCCTCATTACCTTCAGAATAAGATTTATCTGCTCGTAGAGCTATCAGTGTCTCCCACAACCCAGCATCTTATATTTCCCTATTTCTCTAAGGATGTCTCATTATGGGCTATGGATATCCCAATGATGCAAAGGTATCTGAAGATACCCTTCTTTTTTCCCCTTTTTTTAAAGAGAGAGAGAGAGAAAGAGAGAATCAGTTTTATATAGTTTTTCATGTGGCTTTTGTTGTTCCGACACTTTGTTGTGTATGTAGTGCTGGGGTTCGAACCTGGGTACTCATGCATGCCAGGCAAGCAGCATAACCGCTGAGCCACTGCTTCAGCTCCCATATACCTTTGTTCTTGACCTAATATAAATTCATTCACTTCCACATCTATGTTCTTGTACCTCAGGACACTTTTATTTTTCCTTCATTTCCTCCTATTTCTTATTTCCTGCTAGATTGTAAGCACCTGAGGATTCCAGCCATACTCTATTTATTTTTCCAACCCCATAGTACTTCCTTGGTACACTGCTTTGTGTAAGACAACCTTTTTACATTCATTATTAAATGAATCAATGGCTATAACTTACATAGTTTCCACAAATATATACATATGTATATATGTATATATATGTTTATATGTACATATGTATATATATGTTTATATGTATATATGTATACACACACACATATACTTTTTTAAGAGAGAGTGAGCGAGAAAGAGAGAATCAATTTTATTTAGCTTTTCATGTGGCTTTCGTTGCTCCAACACTTCGTTGTGTATGTGGTGCTGAGGTTTGAACTCATATACGCATGCATGCCAGGCAAGCATCATTAACTGTGGAGCCACCACTCCAGCCCACAAATACATATATTTTATATCAAGTAAGAGAAGATATCTTTGGTACAAATGGAGAATATGTTTTCACTTCCACTGTTATCAGCACCCTTTCATTCTATGATAGTTTCTGGATCAGTGGGGGTTTTTTTGCCATTGGTTTCTAGGAAACCTAGAGCCTTGGATCAGATGTTTCTAAAGGGGATAGCATGTTTTAAAAATGGAATGGATCACATACATGGAATTTTATGACTTGAGGCAGTTTTTCAGATTGAGTACTCCTAGATCCTGATAATTTACTTTTCTGACCATTACCAGAGGAGTCCAATTGTCCTTTGGTGGGGGGAGAAGAAAGGAATCTAAACTAACACACACAAAAATTCCCTTCACTCTGATACTGATTGAACCTAATAGCTCTTGTTTTGAATTTCATAATTCTAGAAGAGTTAAACTTGAAAATGTATCTCTAAACAATGGAGCCTCTGTTTTCCACCGAAAGACAGTGATTGTGTTGAGCATTTTAACTGGTTATCAGACCTCAGGCTGCCGGTTTGAAGAGTGAACTTTGGCAATAGGAACTTGGCTCTCAACCCTGTTTTGCAGCTGGCTAGAATGTGAATAAACTTCTTATTGAAAGAGAGACATATCTCCTCAAAGGAGAGAAATAAAACCCTCAAGCCTATAACCCTTCCTCTTTCTGCCAGCCCTCAGCGTCCACTTACCTTTGTTGAAAACATCTCCAAGTATGAGAGATGTTTTTAGATGTATCAACACTCCAAAAAATAAAAAAGAAAACTACATAGTTATTGCTCCATTGTAATCCTCATCCTGAGAGATTTATTCTTTGTGAAATCCCTACCTAAAGAGTGTGCTTTTCAGGGCTGGAGCAGTGGCTCAGCAGTTACAGCACTTGCCTGGCATGTGTGAGGACCCAGGTCCAATCCTCAGCACCACCTGCACAACTAAGTGTCAGAGCAATGAAAAGCTAAATACAATTGTTTCTCTCTCTCTCTCTCTCTCTCTCTCTCTCCCTCCCTCTCCCTCCCTCCCTCCCTCTCTCTCTCTCATTGTCCTGTCTCTCTTAAAAAAAGAGAAAGAAGGTGTGTGTTTTTCCTTTAGACTTCTCTTTGTTTAAAGAATTGCACAAATATTGCAAGACTTTTGTGCTTTGGTAGCTCAGCTTTTTCTCGTTGGTTTTTATAAAGGTGCATCTCTGTTTCCAGGCATGGTAATGGCTTTAACGCACAGTGTGTGTTATGCAAGTGCGGCCATTTCACCAGCTCATGTCATGCCTGTGGCTCTCTACCATGATCGACTTTGGGGCAACATCCTGTCAGTCTCCGTGAAGACTGACTTATTTCTGTGTCTCTCCATGTGCTCTCTTCGTTCTGCAGTTTGCCGTCTTAACCAAAGGCTTTGAATTTTCCAGTGAGAAGGTGATAGATGCTGTATAAACTCTAACATTCCATAGAATCGTTGGCATTTGAGATACATTGCAGACCTCAACTGGGGCTGCTCATTTCAAGCAGCGAACCAAAATTATGCAGTGCGTCTCCTCCAGAAGGACCTCCCTGCTTAGCGAGTATCCTGCCCATCCCACTCTGCATTAGGTTCCCCACCCATATCGGTGTTTACAATTTTCTGCTTGTTGCTGTCTTGGTGCTTACCCCATGGTATGACAGTTGTCTATTATATTTTGGCTTTTTTTTTTAATTATAAGAGCTCCTAAGGGACGCAGAAGGACTCATTCATATTCTTATTTTATCTCAGGTATCTGATTTAAATACCTGATGTGTAGCAGGTTTTTAATTTACATTTGTGAATGGACCAGTCCCTGCCATTTAGAACTAGTCTAATTACTGCACTCACTTTGTATAGTGAGTTCAGAATATATTCCAGCAACCACAGCAATGAAACTGATCTGAAAACAACTATTCTTTGGGCTGGAGTGGTATCTCAGTGGTTATGGAGCTTGCCTGGCATGCACAAGGACACAGGTTCGAACTCCAGCACCACATACACAATAAAATGTCAAGAGAAACGAAAGCCACATGTAAAACTAAGTAAAATTGATTATCTTTCTTTTTCTCTGTCTCTTAAAAAATAAAAACAACAACTATTCTTTTATCAGGATTTGGATGGTGTTCTTGCTCCAATTTTGGCAGATATTTTTAAGAGTATTTCATATCTTACAAAAGAGAGAGAGATTAATTGTAAAGAAAAAGCTTCCACTGAGATTCTTCATTTTATCCAAATTTATGCTGTTTCTTTAGTCTTTAAGAATGTTTACGTTGATCAAGGATGAACTTTCTAAGATCACAGCACTTTAGTTCCTCAGTGTGTTCCTGGTTTTCTCATTTAAAGGGTCTAAATGAGAAAAAATGTTATGTGTGGGGGTCTGCTTTTCAGACTTAGTAACTGTTGACCTTATGTAACTATAGAAACTGTAAAAACATTTTATCTCTTGGAAAGACTATACCTTTATTCATTGGATCCAGGTTTTTTTGTTTCTTGTTTTCTGGAGGTGATGTGTGATTTAGCAGACTTCTCTGAATGTAATGGAAGTAGGAAGAGACAGCTTCTAACCTATGCCTCCTGCAGAACATGACCTCATTGACCTGAATAACTTAGCATATTTATCATCTAGGTCATGGGACAGTGTCAAGTCCTCCATTCTCCTGTCTTTCAATACACACTGCCCCCTTCCCCCACTATCCTGTCCTATAGTCCTCATGAACCAAAATCGGCAGATCACTGAGCCTGCGTTCTGATTTCTAGATGAGAATAAGAAGCGTATTGCATTTGGCACACCAAATGGAAGTTAGTGCTGAAGTGCTAGAGGGCCACAGGTACAGTTTATGCTATGTGACTTTGGAACAGGGAATAGATAAATTAAGCCTTCAGAAAGAGCCCTACCTGGAGTATTGAGTAAAGCTAAATTAAATGTTTAACAGGGCAAAGAAGGAGGAGATAAATGTGCTAGCATTTTAATTTTGTTATTCTTTGTTACTAGGGATTGAAGCCAAGAATGCTTAATCGCTGAGCCACATCCCCAGCCCCTTTTTATTTTTTATTTTGAGACAGGATCTCAACAAGTTGCTTAGGGCCTTGCTAAGTTGCTGAGGCTGGCTTTGAACTTGTGATCCTCCTGCCTCAGCCTCCTGAGCCTGGGATTACAGGTCTGTGCCACCACACCCAACTGTGCTAGCATTTTTAAAAGTATTTGCATAAACTTGACTTGGTGGTGCAGGCCGGTGATCCCAACAACTGGGGAGGCTGAGGGAAGAGGATCATAAGTTCCAGGCTGTACTCAGCACTTTTATGAGGTCTTAAGCAACTTACTGAGACCCTGTCTCAAAATTTAAAAAAATAAATAAAAATAAAAGGGACTGGGGATATGGCTCAGTGGTAAAGCACCTCTAGGTTTAAGAACCAGTACTAAAAAAAAAAACAAATCCTTTTGCATATGTCACGTCATTTAACCTTTAAAACAACTTGAAGGCAGGTATTATTTCTATTTTACAGAAGGAAAAACTAGGCATCTGGTCAATAAGTAATTTTATCTGAAGTCACATGGATGGGGGAAGTGGGACTCCAACTTAGATCCCTGTGATGCCAACACCAGTGCTCTTTGAATTACATCAGATCACCTGATGGCTTGTTAGTGGTTGTTTATCGCGCGTGCGTGGTAAGACTATTTGGGAAGTGGAGTTTCTCTGTCAATTAGCGATGTCTGCCACAGGTTGGGAGGCAGAAAGGGGACCTCGTGGGGAGAATTTGACATGTATATCAACTCATTAAACTTCAATTTTTTTTACATCTTCATGGAGAAGTAAAAGATGGAAGACACCTTTTTGCTTTATGAAGTCTTTGCCTTGTTCTCTTTTGCTCAGGTCTTCAATTAAGTTTCTTGATTGATTTAAAGTTCATGCTTTTAAATTAAAAGGAATCCAAACTTTTGTCCTTAGCACTGTCATCCTGGATTTATTAAAAATATGGAATATGGAACTGATTTTATGTCAGTACTTCCAGTAATGACGCTGCTGTTACAGCAGGAATGCACTTGAGGAATTTATCATTGACTTCTTTCTTAAGCTCTACACTACCACTGACCAATTTTCCCAATGTATTTGTGAAAATATTGCATGCATACACACACGTACACTCATGTGTGCTGGGGATTGATCCCAGGGTCTCACATATGCTAAGCACACTTTCCACCATTGAGCTATATCACCACTCCCAAATTATTATACAGTTTTTTCTCTAACAGTTATTTTTTCTAATGTGAAACATTTCACTGATTTTTTAAATATTATAACCTCTATAAAAGTTTGCAAAAATATTTTTTCATATTTTATTTTGTTTAACAAGCTGGTTTGAGAGTAGCTCCATAGTAAGCAAACAAAAATCAAAACCCTCCCTTATCTAGGAAAAAAAGAGATATAGTTTTATACCTTTGATTAAGAAGATGCCTGGAAGGCTCAGCATAGTCATAGGAAATTTAATATTTTAGCACATTTCTTACATAATTACATTTCCTGAAAGTTTTATTGATCTATAAATTTACAGAGTAATATTATATTTTTTACCCAACTTTGATGGTATTTCCCCTATGTTTCTCATAAAAAAAGAAAAGAAAAAAAAAGGAAGGTTAGTGGAGGAAGACTTAAGTCATACGGGTGTCCTCTTGGCCCTCAACTCTACTGCTTTCTAGTTCCTGGGGCCAAGCAAGTTACTTCTCTTCTTGGGTTGGTGTTTTTCATCAATGAACTGGGAGTCATAACTACCTTTAAGGTTATTTAAAGTAAGGCAATATAGATAATTCCTTATCTTCTTCCTTCCCCTTTCCTTTAAAAAAAAACTTAAAAGTTTTGACAATTATTTTTATTTTTATGTGCTTTTAAAAATCTGTCAAATTGACAAATAAAAATTGTGTGTATTTATGATGCATGATCCTGTCCATCTACATTGCTGAATGACTAAATCAAGCTATTAATAAATGCATTGCTTCATATATTTATCACTCTTTTGTGGCCCTTAAGTAATTTCGTTAGATTCAACATCTCTTGCCTAACTCTTTGTAATTATAAAGAGACTTTTACCTCCCTAACTGAATAAATTAAAATGAAACTTCAAGAATAACTCCACTGAGGCACAAAATAAGACAAACTGGTAAAAAGGGAGACTGTTTTGTGTTGATGTTTTTCTTAAGTCATCTGTTCCTCAAGCACTGTATTGAATATGAAGTTGTTAATTTTCTCCTTTTTTATTTTTGAAGAATTTTTACAAGAAATACCTAAAACTGAGCTGTATT